>JABCMJ010009796.1:0-30166 GCA_014822125.1 Arbutus unedo | reverse complement strand
TATGTCGGATACTAATATCCACCTGCAGGGTTTAACATAAACAAAATTTATAAACTTCCTCAAGAGGATATCATCAATCCCTATAAAGGGACGTGGATTCCATTAATAATTAACAGTTGTCATACACTTAATATTGTGACCCGACTCATCAAGACTATTGGCGCATAAGGCCCACTCCATAATGAATCAAAGTCAACAACATTAAATGTGCATATTCATTAATTATCTTTGGGTTAAGAGCACAAACATTCATAATAACCATGAGGTGCGAATTGTATTATATTGTCAGTATAGATATAATTATCTCAAAGTGGACATGTTCAATACACATAAAGTGTACTAACACAGTGAGTTAAAATTATACCATTTGTCATAGTCAAAACAGACCTACTAAAATACTGTGTTAAAGACTTACTGGTGGTGTGTCCAATTTCACCTATGACTGTGAACTAAAGACTTATATTCTACAAGAATTGATAATCTGATCCTCTATGTGTAAGTCAAACTCTACACACCAAATTATTTACTATATGGAATCAGAGATACCTATGCACAATATGATATGATATAATGCAAATATTGCCCATAAAAATTCTCATAAAGAAAAGGAATAAATGTTTAAATAATTCAAAACAAATATTAATCCATCTCATAAAGTCGTGGCTTTTAGTATAAAATCCTAACAAGCACAAGCTTTCTTGTAAAAGAAACCCTACAAAATATCTATTTTATATTTTAGGCTCTATTACAAAGAAAATTCTTTAAGTTTACAAATGGCTAAAGTGTCTAATCCATGTAAAATGCTCTTTGTCCCTGATGTGGCTTAGAACCCAAGGTGGAGTGGTCCCTTATGTATCTCTAAAGTCAAACCAAATTTTTCTCTGTCGCACATGCGGCACCGATTCTAATGTTTTGGAGGCACCGGTGCCATAGCCTTCCAACATCTTGGTTTATCTCTGGAGTTGAGGAAGTAATCTTTAAAAAAGAGGAGGCATCGGTGCATCGATTTTGGAGGCACCGATGCCTTGACCTTGTAGTATTTTGACTTGCCTTGGACATTTGAAGAGGCACCAGTGCTAATGCTTTGGAGGCACCAGTGCCTTGTCTTCTTTACATCTTGACAATTCCATTTCTGAAGAGGCATGCACTAGTAGGCACCAGTGCTAGAATGGAATTTGTTGGCCTTTGGTTTGCTGCTCCCTCATCACTCTTAGCGTTTCTCGGCTTTTGATTCCTTGGACTTCCACGGCTCGTATGGTTCCCTTGAGCCTCCTTCTACTATGAAAACTTGTTTGCCGGGCTTTGGCAACACACTTGATGTGTTTGACCTGTGATGGACATAGAAGTACCTTTTCATGCATTATCGATTCTAATCATAGAATAGTGCATGCACGCAGGCCAAAACGAGTGTGTCGTTAGATACACAATAATATGCACTCATCAATGTTCTTAACGTGGTTCATGGCGAGCCGATCTCGGCCAAAGGAATTGGATGCACTAGTGGTAGTGAGAAAATGATTGGATCATATGATTAGAGAATATGCAATTCGGTAAGGGACTGTGTACAATGAAGTGAAGGACTGTAGCGAGAAGCGTGTAGCCACCACTTTCAAGTTTAGCCTACCTACCACTAATAAGTTGCATGAATCCTTGACCATTTATTCAGTGGAAACAATCAGTGATCTAATTGTTCGAGTGGACCAGTACACACAGCTAGAGGAGGATGTAAGATGAGAAGTCGACAAAGGCAACTCTCAAGCTCATAAGACTCACGTTGTGAAAATAGCGACAAAGGTTAAAAAAGACAAGAAGGAGAAACATGTAGTGGCTTTCAGAGCCACTAAGACAGTCTTCAATACCCTGATTTATAAGGTAATATGGCCACTCTAGGATGAGCCCTATTGGAGATGGCCATCCGGGATGGGGGTTAATTTGAACAGAAAACCAACAACAAAAGATAGATGTAGCTATCATAGGGATTTCTTCCACCTCATGAAAAATTGCAAGGCTTCCAAAAGTCTCTTGGAGGATCTAGCGGAGGCAAGCCATCTAAAGCAATATATAGTTGAGACAAGAGTAGGAGCAGGAACGGCCGAACAAAAATAAGCTAATGGTTTAGACTCGTCCGAGGAGGACGTAGTACCTATGATTATTATCCATGTGATCCATGATGTGGCCCAAGTGTTGATGGGGAGTAAACTAGCCACAGAGGGCTCTATTGGCCTTACAAGAGATACAATATGTGGGGGCTCATGCCACTCGTCGCGAGGGCCCTGATTCGGCGTAGGGCTTCGCTCCTCTCGGAGTTCACCCCTTCTACCATCTTGGTGCCTTGCGGCGACGTGCTCTATGAGTCTGTATTTGATTAAGATCCTCCTGTCGCTGGTGTTCTGAAGTTGTAGAATAGTGATAATGGTGATGACGATGAGTACCAAAATGAGAGCAATTTCCAAATTGCTTAGAATGGAACTTCATCCTCAACCTAGTCACCTCTTGTTGGATTGTCTGAATGAGTTTGTCCTCCTCATTCATCCTCGCTTCAAGCTTTTCAATATAAGCCCTGTAATTGGGATCCAAGGTAGCTGTGTCTGAGGATGACAATAGATTGTGAGACCCACTAGCAACATGTTGAGGATCCCACCACATCTTTCTCTCGAACAATGATGGTGTGTTCACATTCTCGCCTACGACAACCATGACTATCACTGAAAGGTGAGATTTTAGATTTCAGTAAAGGTGAGGAAATTGAGATGAAAGTGACTCCCACTATGGTCTTCAATTGTGGAGCTCTTTAGTCCCTATGACAATTCCACTCTCGTTTCTATTTGCTTCGAACCTAGTGTACCTAGATCTACAGGCACAACCAAAGGTTAGTCTCCCATCGACCAGAGTTTGGTCGAAAAATACTCTGATGCCTAAGTCAGTACTTGAAAAAGATGGAGAAAGAATATACTAAGCTAGAATTTAAAAGGTTGTATGTACCAGACTTTTCCAAGTACTATTCCTTTTATACCTCTTGGCTTGAGCACCAAGTCTAGATTAACATGTGGGGAGAACACTCCACGGTGACAGTAACCCATAACAAAATTTCATTATGACATCAACCAATGACATAATAATCTCCAACTCACGCGTTAGATGCTACAGCCTGCACACCAGCTTGCCAGGTGGACTTTAGTATGTTGAAAGTGACATTGGCTCGGTAAACTAGACACAGACTCGGCCTAGACCCATGAAATGGGCCTTGGGCTAGGCAGAAGGCTTTATAGTCATGAGTTTGGTCTGAGCTCGATCCAGCCTACTGAAGATGTCAACCTTAGGCTCGGTTTGCCTCCTAGCCAAATCTCACTTAAGTCCGATCATTAGCTTCATTTGGATCTGGTCCTCCACAAAATGGTTGAATGTGATAATCTTCATAGCCGTGGGTCACGTAAATAGATAATTAAGTTGCTTTAGAAATTTTTTGAAGTGAACTCTCTCCTCTCCCCCTGATTTAATATCCCTCGCTGTAGTTCTACTCCCAGCCCATCTCACTTTCAACTGAAACCCATAAATTTTAAAACCCAATTCATAAATCAATCCAAATCCCCTGAAAATAGAATCAATCAACATCCTAAACTTCAAATTCGAGGAAGCCAATGCGAATTTAAGGTGCTGTAGGCTTTTAAGGATCATGACTCTGTTCTGATTCTTTGAATTTTTTTCTTCCTATCATGATGTTTAGAGTTTTTTCAATTTTTCTTTCAATTTGATGCTGTAATAGATAATCTATTGTTCCCCAAATTGGCAAAAGCAAAATAGGGAAAAGTCTAAACTAAACTCACCTAACAAAATTTGTTTTTTGTCCATTAGTGTAATCACAATTTAGAACGATGAGGCATGGGAGAAAATTTGGGTAAACTTCCAAAGTGTTTATTGGGTTTGAGGAAATCCATGAAAAGGATGAAAAATGTTGAAGATGGAATAAGTAGAGTTTTCTAATCCCGAAAACGAAAATCTAGAAACAAAAGTTCTATGTGGAGCCCACAAAATTATAGTTGGAACCCAAAAGATGTTACACCTACAAAAAGTTATGTTACGTTAGAGAGAGAGAGAGAGGGAGAGAGAGATGTGAAAGATCACCACGAGCGTTAGTTATGCATTAAAAATAGAGTGTAATTTTATTCACCATCTTTTAAAGAGGGTGAACATTACCCTTGTTATTATTGGTTAGGATGGTGTACGTTCCGCCTCTGCAATACATGTTTTGGTAAAAATGTGACCATCTCAACTAATGAGAGTGAGAGCAATGTTCACCCTAGCTAGAATGAACAAAATTCATTTCTTAAAAATAAGGGTAAGCATGACATGATGCCTATTAATTCCTTTTCGTAAGGATAAGAGTGGGACAACATTATCAGTAAAAGCAGGAGAAGGCAGGATAATTTCAAAAACACCTCAAGAGAGCTTAGTGAAAAAAACTCATCCAATCAAAATCACCTCAAACTTCAAATTGTTGCGAAAATGGTCCTAGTTGTTGCAAAATAACTTGTCCACTCAAACTTCAATATCATAAAATTCAAATTCTGTTTACGTGATGGAAATTGCTATTCACCCTTCCTCAAAGACAAAAATCACACCCATCTTGAATAAATGCCTCACCCATCTTTTGGAATTTTAAAACTGCCTCTCCCCATTGATTTTCCTTTCCTTTCCCTCTAAATTACAAAAGACAAATGCTACTAACACACTTCAAAGCACCCCAACCACACCCATCCACTCTCTCTCTCACACGTAACACCCCCCCGACGCCCTCTCTCTCTCTCTCTCTCTCTCTCTCTCTCTCATATTTGTTTTTTTAGATTCTTGTTCTTATTTTTTTAGTTTTTTATTTATTAAGCTTTTTGTATGAAAAATTGGTCAAAAAGATGGCTGATTTGGCTCATTAAGGACATGTTAATTTAATTTATGAGTCAGGGTCCATGGTTTGATAAGTTTTAACGCCGAAAGTCTTTTTACAGACGGATTTTTCCCTAAATATGAAGAGATAATTTTATTTGATAACATTATTATTTCACAAACTAACAAATAACGTTATTTGTTAAGATATCTATTAAAAACAACAAACAAAGTTAATTGATAAACAATAACAGATAATTTTATATAAAATTATCGTTTCAAAACTAAAGGATAAGTTATTTTTT
Source organism: Arbutus unedo (assembly GCA_014822125.1). Taxonomy (NCBI): domain Eukaryota; kingdom Viridiplantae; phylum Streptophyta; class Magnoliopsida; order Ericales; family Ericaceae; genus Arbutus; species Arbutus unedo. The sequence continues at coordinate 24,983 of JABCMJ010009796.1, read as the reverse complement.
TAATATACGAATCAGATAACATTATATATTGATTTGATATATGTGTTAGTCAAATTAGAAAACATAAAACATATAACTTTATCTGATAACATTATTACTTTAAAAATTAACAAATAACATTGTTTGTTAAGGTATCTGTTTAAATCGACAGAAATATTGACTGATAGACATTAACAAATATAGTGATATAGTAAAACAGATAAAGTTATTTATTAAGATATTTGTTAAAAACGACAGATAATGATAACTGATAAACACTAACAGATAATTTTATCTACTGAAATTATTGGTTTTATATCTAATGAACAGATAATATTATCACGTGTTTACTAAAAGAGATATCTAACAAACAGATAACGTTATCACGCATTTATTAGAAGGGTATTTTTGAAACTTATGTGTTAAAAGAACTTCCGCTCATAATTTAGTTTGGGATGGATTTAATGGGTTAAAACTCTATTCAGATGGACTTTTGGCTGAGTTTTCTTTTTTTGTATTTATTAGTTTGGCATAAAGTTTTTTTATAAATTATTGGTTCATCTTGACGAAAAATTAAAAAGTAAAATTTAATTTTATTATAGACAAAAAATAAGCATAAACGTTATCTGTTTTGATTTATTTTTTTCTTTTATGGAGTTTTTTAGTTTTACAATTTTTTTATTTTTCTAAAATATCTTATTGAGAATAAACAATAATTAATAAAAAATTAATAAGTCGGACAAAACATAAGTCCGATTAGGCAAAAAAAACACGTCACATGTTATATTCATGTTTTTTGTTTGTAAAAAAACTTATTTTTTGTTTGTGTGTGATTCTCCATTCTGATTAGTTTTACCTAATTAGATTTATTTTTACTTAATCAAACTGTACTACATGTTACACAAAATTAAGTATGATTAGTTTTGTCTAATCAGACTTATTTTTTTCAGACTTATTAATCTTTTATTAATTATTGATTCTTCCCGATGAGATGTTTTAAAAAGTAAAAAATTATATTAAAAACAAAAAAGCTTCATAAAAGAAAAAAAAAGTCAAAACAGACCACGTTTAGGCGTCTTTAGTAAAAACATTTTAGCTTTAAACAAAAAATTTTACTTTGTAATTTTTTGCTCCAAGACAAACTAATAAATACAAAAAAAAACTAAAAAACAAGAACAAGAATTTAAAAAAACAAATATGTATATATTTTCTACACACACGTATTTGTTTTTTCTACACACATATAACAATCAAAGGGTAGAAAAAGTGGCATTATTGTTGTTCCATTGCAGTCATGCTCTGTCCCAATTGCACACGCCATTGGATTTCCCAAAAGGCTAATTCACTAAACGGAAATAATTTTAAAAACATAATCTATTTATTAGATGGAAAATAACTTTTGAAAGAAAAAAGAATCAACCAACTAACAATAATGTCAAAATTCAACAACCATATCAGAATATTCCGAAATAATTGTTTAAGTCAAACGGTAAGCTTTTAGTATTTTTTCGAGAATAAAATTTGAAAAACACAAACGAAAGAGATTTGAATGAGAGGTGTCGGTCAATTTTTTTCTCTCTCTAAAGTTGTGTGCATTAGGACCAAGGTGGTAAATACCATACCGTTTTCACATAAAAATGGTACCACATATATATAATATCGTACCGCTTTCAATACCGACTGTACTGGAAAATACCGGCTATATTGGCCTGTACCGGTATCGGATGTATTATTTTTTTTATAGTTGGGAAAAAAGAAATTATTCTTTTTTGCTTTCTCTATGATTTATATATATATATATATAGATATATATATTAATAGTGTGATAAATTTGTTATAGTACTCGATATATGACCGATACCGGTACGTAGCGTACTAATAGATAAATCGGTACTTAACTCGACCCGGTATTCAAAATCTTGATTAGAATATGTGATGAATGTGAATATTTTTTAATAATTCAAGAGACGAATTAATAATTTTAAATATTTTATGCAAAATTAACAAAATTAAAAAATAAAGATAAAAAATTCTAAAAAAATCAAGTTTTCTTTTCTTTTTGGATTCCTAACGTTTCCTTTTCTTTAACTTATGCACACAAGATACTAAAAAAAATATAAAATAATTCTTTTAATAACCGAACTCACACTTAATCTTCAATGCTTATTTTTAGTCAATGGTTAATTTCAATTTATGTATCATGCTTAATTTTAAGAATAAAACTAAGTCTTCTCCCTAAATCAACTATTTAAAACAAGGATTATCAAAAATAATAAAAATAGAAAAGAGGAAGAATTTTTTTATCTTTGGACAGAAAAGCCATATTTTGTCGAGAAATGCTAGAATCTGAGAAATAGGATTCCAAAATTGTTACAAAATTGAGCTGGCAGCCCCCAGCCCCACCCCACTCCCCACTCCTCCCGTGCGCTCTCTCTCTCTCTCTCTTCCCACGTTGCCCTTCCCTCCTCACTCACTCTCTCTCTCTCTTTCATACACAACTGTTTTTATTTTTGTATTTATGTAATCGTTTTTTATGTTTATTAGTTTTGCGTTATTTTTTATAATTTATTAGTTAAACTTGACAAATAAAATTTAAAAAGTATTATTTTTTTTAAAGTTAAAAAAATTCATAAGGACAATATTTTTGACATAATTTTTCAACTTACTTAGTTCACTTGGGACATAATTTAAACACCTTCCAAAACATCTCACTGAACACCTTGCTCGTTTTAATTTATTTTTCATCTAATATGATTTAATTTTGTTTTTAGACATAATTTTTGATTTTTCTAAGACATCTCACTAAACACAATGAGCGTTTCAATTTATTTTTCATCTAATATGATTTAATTTTGTTTTTCGATATAATTTTTTACTTTTCTAAAACATCTTACTGAACACCTTGCATGTTTCAATTTATTTTTCATCTAATATGATTTAATTTTTTTTTCGACATAATTTTTGACTTTTCTAAAATATCTCACTGCGCAATGAGATCTTTTAGAATTAAATAAAAAATAAACTGAAACAGATCTTGTTTAGACTTATTTTTAATTCTTATTGAACTTTTTTTTTTAGCTTAAACATGATCTTAAAAATAAAATTTCTTTCGTCTCAAAACATGCGACGAGATATTTTAAAAAAAGTTAAAAATTATGTTCCAAGTGAACTAAGTAAGTTGAAAAATTATGTCAAAAATATTGTTCTTATGAATTTTTTTGGAACTTTTAAAAAAAAATACTTTTTAAATTTTATTTGTCAAGTTCAACTAATAAATTATAAAAAATAATGCAAAATTAATAAACATAAAAAGCGATTACATAAATACAAAAATAAAAACAAATATGTGAGAGAGAGAGAGAGAGAGAGAGAGAGAGAGCGCGCACGAGAGGAGGGGGGAGTGGGCTGGGGCTGGGGGTCTGCCAGCTCAATTCTTTCACAATTCTGGGATCTGGGATCCCAACATTTCTCTATTTTGTCTCATGGGAGGGGGTGAAAAGCGATATGCGTTTCGCGCGCTCGTCCAACGGGCATAACTGTCACTACGACTCCGAAAACCCTGCAACTTCGGTGGCTGGCCATGAATTTCTTCAAACTCCCAACCCACTCCTCCTCCTCTCTCTCTCTCTCTCTCTCTCTCTCCACCACCTCATCCATTGCCCCTCTCATGGTGACACTATCCCTCTCTCGTGGGGTTTTACACGAACTCCCCAACAAAATTACCTCTGCGCCATGGACGAAGATGAATAACAATATCATCCACCGCTACTCTTCCTCCCCCAAATTCCGCCGCTTCCCGACCCTCACTCTCCCCCTCATCTACGACCACAATAAGCCCTGGTGGAACCAGATCCTCGACCCAGGCAGTGAATTTGTCAACCAATGGAACCACATCTTCCTCGTCACCTGCCTAATCGCTCTCTTCTTGGACCCTCTCTACTTTTTCCTCCCCGTAATCGGCGGCCGTGTTTGTATGTCCATCGATTTTGGCCTTTCCGTCATCATCACGTTGATGCGGTGCGTGGTCGATCTATTTTCAGTTTTGCATATGGCGATGAAGTTCCGAACCGCATACGTGGCCCCTAGTTCTAGGGTTTTCGGGAAGGGGGAGCTTGTCACTAATCCAAAGATGATTGCAATTCGGTACTTGAGATCGGATTTTTTAATTGATCTTGCTGCAACGCTCCCGCTTCCACAGGTAATTTGCATAGCTTTTGTCGCCGGGGCTTTCTAGGTTTGGCAATATTGCAAATGCTTGTTTATCTGTTCTGAATGAAATTTAGGTCATTTTAATAGGATTTCAGTTTACGCTGCTAGCTGGAATGAACCACTGCACTTAAAGGATAGTATATTGACAACTAGAGAGCTCTGAAATCCAACTGCTCTAATAGGAGGAAATAATCTCGAGAACCTATTGAGACCTTGGATAATGGGTGAATGAGTAGTTTGGTTGAGGTGTTGGATCCTGATTCCACAAGCCCTAGATAGCTAAATAGATATGGTCATATCAGTAATTAGTTTCCATATTCAAGTTGCATTTTCCTGTATGGCGTTATACCTGCTGAGAGCTGATGCTGACTCGAAGCGGAGAATTGTCCTTGGGCTTTATGCCTATGCATCATCAACTTTTTTTCGAGTATGTTATGCAATTCAATTGCTTACATTTTTTTTGTCTATTGAATAACTCCTTAATTTATAGTCTATAGCAGTTAGTTTTGAGGGCTGGTTGATTCAGAGACTCTACAAACAGAGGAAGGGGGTAAGTGTGCAAGATAAGTGAGGATCTCTTGTGAGATGAAACGGAGACGATGTGCGACAACCTGCTTGTTAAATGAAAACTGTTAGCTAGTGGGATTGGGACTTGTTGAGTGGAGTCGTTGTTTGCAGAAAACAAGAAAAGAAGCAGAAACAAAGGCAATTTAGGGGGCTTTACTTATGGACATAAATGAACAAAAGTAGATACACTAAAACCGTGATAACATACCGTTTGTCATTAAGGAAACATGGAATCCAGCTATTGTGAGCTCTTGAGACTACAGAAACTCTACTAATAAGGTACCCCTTACTCATGGTAGAGGCTGCTTTCTAAAAGTCTTCCTATTCTTATTTTCTAGCCACACAAAAGATTGATAATTGGTAGCTTTTGATACAAATTCGTCTTGAATGAGCTTTACACCAGTTAAGGATAGGGAGGCTCTTGTTTGAGCACTTAGAAAAACGCTAGAAAGGGAGAAGAAGAGATCTTGCAAACTCAAAAGTTATGGAAACGTGGCCACATCCATTTGTCTTTTTGAGTGGTAACAATCATAATTTGGAATCAACCAACTCTACCACTTCACTGATTAAAGAGTGAATTTTATAATGCACCATTGCTCATTGATTAATCAATGAATGCCGTTTGAAGATGCAATAAACCTTTGAGCAAGTCCAAATTAACAAGGTTCTGGTTCTCCCCCTTCCCAATGCATGAGTGAGGTCACAACAAAATGCAACATCACATGCCTGTGAGAGTAAATCTTCTGTTTAGTCATACAATATCTAGTAATTTTCTTACTTGACGTACTCAGAAATTTCATTCTAGAGGATACCCCAATTCATATCTCAAATATTTGATAAGCATGCAATTCATATTAATTAAGTGGTGATCTTACACGGGAATAATAATTTTCTTCACACTTCCCTGAAATTGTGGACTTCTTAACCACATGCATATAGATTGAATTAAGTTGACAGATTCGGATAATATTACAATACTGAATCTTTTCTTTTAGTTTGGAAGTTATCCAGCATACCAGCTGGAGATATCTACTGCTTGAGTGCACCATGTTTCTTGCATATATGGTATATTGATACATTTTGGAAATAGTTCATGAGAAACTTCCAGTTAAAAAGTTAGATAGCTTGAGTGCAACAGCGTGTGGCTTGCGTATGTCTATACTATTATAAAGGGAACGCCCAAGTTAGTGTGAATCATTTTTTGAGGTTGGCTCACACTTTCATGTTCCAAAAAAACCCATTAAAAAGCCTCCCTCAACTCTAATAAGCGTAGGAACATTTAAGTAAAATAATTGAACTTCAAAAAAAAAGCTCCTCAAAGTGACAAAAAAGTGCTTCAAAGAAACTATTGCACAAACAAAATCTGCTCCGAAGAAATTGTTCGGGAAAAAAAACTGCTCCAACAACTTATTGGGAAAAAAAGAAATTTTCTCGGTAACTACTATAAAATTATCAAAACCGTGTTCATAACGGGCATCGTGTTTTCACATGCATCACATGTGCCGCGAACGCTAGTGGTATGATATGGAAACAGTTCATGCAAATTTTTCTGTTGCTAACTTCAAGGTCTTGTTTGAGTCTTTACTAACCCTTGTTTTATATTTCCATGTTTTATATTTTCTGTTTGGTGTGAAGATTGTCATCTGGTTTGTAGTTCCGGCAGTGAAAAGCCCTACAGCTGCGCATGCCAACCACACCATTTCTCTGATGATAATCCTACAGTATATTCCACGGTTGTTTGTTATTTTTCCATTGAACCAGCGGATTATTAAAACAACAGGGGTCGTGGCTAAGACAGCTTGGGCAGGGGCGGCATACAATCTCCTTCTTTATCTGCTAGCTAGTCATGTAAGCACCCACCTCACTACTTCTACTTGTGACTTTATCTTACCCATTCCATCCCGTATGCTCGGTCACTTGTGGAAATTACATATTTTTTAAATCGCATCCAATTAATGTATTTGAATTCAAATCAAAAGCATTATTTCCTAATTTGTCCCAAAACTTTTTCTGACTTACAAATTCGAACATACTTATAGTTATTTATGATGGATGCCTGTGGAAACTTATAGCATCTTTCTGCCTCATTCGTTGAAGATAGTGTGATGTTGAAATCTTCACAATACTGTGGGTCTGCTAAATATATTCCCAGTTCATCTTTATTATTAGTGTTTTTTTGGGTTGTCAGTGCAGGTTTTAGGAGCTTCATGGTATCTGCTGTCCATTGAGAGGCAGTATTCATGCTGGAGACAGGAATGTAGAAAGGAGTACAATTCTACACACTCTCCATCTTGTAATCCTTTGTTTCTGGATTGCAGAAATTTTTTCTTGCCTGAACGCCAGTTTTGGTTGAACTCCACTAAAGTGCTTACAGAATGTGATGCTCGTGATAGTCGTGACTTTAAGTTTGGAATGTTTGCGGATGCCTTCACAGAGGATGTTGCTTCTTCGAATTTCATCGAAAAATACTTTTACTGCCTTTGGTGGGGTTTGAAGAATCTAACGTATGTTTTGCATTATCTGAAATTGTCCATTGTTCTTTTTGTCCAAATTTGATCATCATTCTATTAGTGGAGATACTCCATTAGTCATCTCTCGCCATGTGTTATTTTGCACATCCATTAATCACAGTGAACTCTTGTGAATTTTGTTTTCTGACTGGTTGGTGATGAGATTCTTCTCACGCTACACTAGGGTACAATCCCTAAACTTGAGGCTAAGTCCCACTCCACTCTCTTTCCAAAACAAAAACTAGTTGCATGTGAGAGTTGCATATGACTACGCTGTTTTGCTTGCCATCACAGAAGTATGGGATCAAACTTGAAATCTCAAACCTACATCAGACTTTGTGTGATTAGTTTTAGATTTAATTAATCCTTATTTTAGTTTTTACCAAACTATAAGTTGATGGTCTATTATCAAACTAAAAAATGTTGATGGTCGTATTTACGTATTCATTGCTTGTTGTTGGAGTTAACGAGTAATTTTGAAACTTTCAGCTTTATTAGGCATGGATTGTATATTGTTCCACTGATCCAAAAGTACGCTAAGTAATGGATTTGTGTCAAGCTACTAAATGGATGGGCTACTATGGTTTTACTAAAGCCGCGTTACCATGTCAATCTTAACATTCATAATTTCAAAGGTTTAAATTGGAATACTAAAAGCGCACTCGGACAAGGACGAGAATGCAAGTTCAATAATAAGATAAGACACTTTATGTGTTAACGCAAAGGTCAGGTCTGCATCTGGTCATTATCCCTTTTCACGCCTTTGGTAAATGAGGACCAAAAGTTAGGCATGTCCTTAATGAAACTACGGATAAAGAAATAAAAACCTCTATAAAAGCTTACGGCAATTGAGGCATTCCAAACTCCTGAATGACTGAGCCAGTCTTAAAACAGAATATGAAATAAAGGAAACTCAAAAATTGGACAAACTTAATACGCCAAATTGTCTGAAGTACCTATAAGTTAAATGGATTGTAACTGTACTGTTTATCTTGCATTTGGATTCTTTTGAGGAATTTCGTTCACTCCTCAAAAACACTTGGAAAAGTGACAATGATGAGCCTTGACCTTAATGTTTTCCTCAAGCATTGGTGGATGCTATAGACTACTAATGCATAAGTATATTGGTTTCCACTGAAAAACACTTTGTTTTTTGTTGGAACTTATAAATCATTGTTTTTCTTCTGGAAAAGTTCGTTAGTAGTGTTCCGGTTTAGTTTTCCTAGGTGAGTGAAAATTGGAAAGCCTATGTCACTGGACATGTTTCCACATATTGTTGAAGTACTCTGACTTGTCCATGTTCCATGCTGCTCTTATAGCTGATAAATCATTCTGGAACCTAGGGATAGTTTACATGGGGAGTTTACATAGTTGCTTGCTTGCACCCTCATCATGGAAGATTCTAGAGTGCATCTTTTACTCCAAAAAATCAGTTGGATGAATTGTCTCTCTTTTCTCTTGACCCCTTGCTAACTTGTCTTATGTAATAATCCATGTCTTTAAAAATGTCATACCTAGTGCTAGTGCTAATTACCATCATTCAATTCATGATATACAGTTCATATGGACAGAGTTTGGGTACAAGTACTTACATTGGTGAGACACTATTTAGCAGTCTTATTTGCCTCGCGGGTTTAGTTTTGTTCGCACAGCTAATTGGCAACATGCAGGTATTATCTTGTATCACAATGATGTTCACAAATATGCAGGCCTTCATTGTACTGCCCTTCTCTTGTTTGATTTCATTTTATATAATGTTGATATACGTACCATCTGAAGACCTACTTGCAATCCTCAACGGCAAGACTAGAACAATGGAGAGTCAAACGAAGAGATACAGAGGAATGGATGAGGCATCGGCAACTACCTCCAGATCTTCAAGATCGTGTACGCCGTTTTGTTCAATATAAATGGCTTGCTACTAGAGGTGTAGACGAAGAAGAAATTTTGCGAGCTTTGCCCTTGGACATCCGACGCCAAATCCAAAGGCATCTCTGTCTTGCCCTTGTTCGACGCGTAAGTTTTAATTCTTTCATAATTGAAATTTAAAAAGGGCTTTTTCATTTGGTATGGCGTGTAGCTAGTTAGTATCTGCATTTGAGAGTAAAGAAATGGAACTAGCTTTCTCCTCCTCTTTCACTTGAGGGTGGACAACCTGTCGTGGTAGCTTCACAGACCGAATAACTAACATCTCCAAATGAAACAAAGGTGCAGTTTGATAACTATTGATGTGTTTCATGGAATAAGCTATTATTTGTTATTTACAGCTGAAGTACAGAATAAACCTTTCTTGAAGATGTCAAATGTTACTTATTACTTCCAAAACTTTTTCCAACAAAACTAAAACCACCCTTGTGCCTACTCACACCTCTTTTTGTAGAGATTCCTAAAGTCAAAAGAATTTTGCTAGCTCAATTTAATAAAAGAGATGTCATTTGTGCGAATTTGGACATGTTTTTGGAAAGAGAAGAAATGAATAAAGAAAAGATTCGACATTCCCTCCAAATTCCGCTTTTGAAAATCACTCTCTTTTCTCTTGCTCGTCCAGACAATGAGAGAAAATCACAGTTCTTACTAATAGTTTTCTCCCCAAGTTAATTGGCCTTTTATCAATCTTTCTAGTGGCTGTCAGCAGTAATACTGTTTTCTTCTTCTTCGCTAAACATGTTATTGCCCCCCGTCTTTTGCAGGTTCCTTACTTCTCACAAATGGATGATCAACTCCTAGATGCAATATGCGAACGTCTCGTCTCCTCCCTGAGCACCAAGGACACATACATCGTACGCGAGGGCGATCCAGTAAATGAAATGATCTTCATAATCCGAGGCCAGCTCGAGAGCTCCACCACGAACGGCGGCCGCTCCGGATTCTTCAACTCCATCACTCTCAAACCCGGAGACTTCTGCGGTGAAGAACTCCTAACATGGGCCCTAATGCCTTCCACAAACCTAAACTACCCTTCCTCCACACGCACAGTCCGATCCCTAACCGAAGTGGAAGCCTTTGCGCTCCGAGCAGAAGACCTCAAGTTCGTCGCGAATCAGTTCAAGCGACTCCACAGCAAGAAATTACAGCACGCTTTTCGGTATTATTCGCATCAGTGGAGGACATGGGGGGCTTGTTTTATACAGACGGCGTGGAGGCGGCTGAAGAGGAAGAAATTGGTGGAGGAATTGTCGAGACAGGAGAGTGCGTACTATTATTCTATGGGAATTACGGACGGAGAAGGGGATTTTGAAGGTGGGGATCGGGGAGGTGAGAGTCCGCCGGTGGATAATAACGGGCAGTTTCTTGGGGCGACGTTTTTGGCGTCGAAATTTGCTGCGAATACAAGAAGAGGGGTTGCGCACAAGGTGTCGTTGGTGGAGTCTGCTAAGAGCAGCTTGGAGATGCCGAAGCTGTTTAAGCCAGATGAGCCTGATTTCTCTAAGGATTGAGAGGAGACACGGGGGATGTGATTGTTGGAAAATGAATTATTGTTCAAGAGTTTTTGATAATTTTTTAGTCAAAGTACGATTCAAACACCAATTGGGATGAATTTGGGTACTACCAAGTAAAGGGTCTAAATCATGGGAGTCTTAATTAAAAGTCCAAAGTGAAAAACTTTTGGCACAATTAATCCATTAAAAAATATATTAGAATTTAAAGTCATTTTACACAATAGTTTCAAAAGTAGAATTCAAACACCAATTGGGATGAATTTAAGTGAATTTGAGTACTACCAAGTAAAGTGTTTAAATCACTGATAAAATTGAACAAAATTCATTAAGCGAGAATTGACTTTTCAAGTAAACATAGCTGCATAGGTGGAAAAAACCTTGTGTAAGTAAAAAGTTGGATTGCTATTCATGATTTTTTGGTTCTGTAATCAGAGATTAATATTGAAATTAAGGTCATCAATTGATAAGTGAGTTAATTGGATGAACATGATACTTTCTTCGTTTCCCTTACATGTTTGAATTGAATTTTACCTCTTTTCATTTATTAAGATTCAATTACTTTGAATTACCTCTAACTTGCCATTCGTACTATCATGAATTACAAATATGGCTAAGTACAATTATGATTATAACTACGCCTATGCTAAGAACTTTGAAAGAAAATACTAGTATAAAAATGAGTATGTGCTATGGCGGTGTCCGAATCCTTCCCTCTTCAACTGATGCTACTATTATAGACAATCTCCAATACTTAATACTTTCACTTATGGATTTTTCGCTTGAATTTGAAGACCTTCATTCTCTTTCAATGTAGGGGGATCTTGACAGTCATGCCTCTCCATCTTCTCCTTCTTTCCCTCCTTTTTTCTGCATCAACTAGCCACGTCTCTCAGTGTTCCTTTTCTCCATTTGCGAGGAGTGCATAGTAGTTGAATAATTGCACAAGCATGCAAACAGTCATCGCTTCGGATTTCCTACTCGTGGGATTGTCGATTAGTTCATTAATTGCCTTAGAAGTCTAAACAGCACTACTTTGTTATCCCGTGCCTTTTACTCTTATGTGTGCACCTTCATCGAGTAGTGCCACATGTCTTTCTCTTATTGGCGGACAAATTAGGGAGTAAACAACCCGTAGAACTGTCTTTTCTACTGTTTCATATGTGTTCCATTTCACACAGATACATGTTGATTATTTGGATGCGATAATCGCATCATGATGATTGTTATGTTATGTTTGAATAAATGACTTGCCCATGTTAGAATTTCTCGTGAACATTATTGAACTCCGTTATTAGAATGTTTCGTACCATGCTGAACAATGATACCGAACCTTGCTCATGATTATGTGCATATTTAAACTTCAAGTTTGACATTATTGAATTGTTATTCAATTGATGGAGGAAACAATTGAAATTTATGGATGTTAGATTTAATTGGGACTTAGGGTCTCGTGAACACATTCGTACAATGATCCGTGATAACATAATCTTTAGTGACTGAACTTCATGGTTGGATCCCCCAATGTTATGCCTTGTGTTTAGGATGCCTTGAGTCAAACTTTGTCTTGAGTCGAATTATGTTCTTGAGTTGTATTGTGTCCACTTTTATAAAAATCCAGTTGTAATAGAAGTGGAGTTTAAAATGAATTTTGATGTACAGACACAACGGACAAAAAACATAATGATTGGAAACATGGCGGATGGGAACTAATGCTCGAGAACGACAATGATCAAAAACACTAGTCAAGAGCATAGGGATTGGGATCATAACATATAAGAATATTAAGAGTATGAGAGATAATGATAAAACTATCATGATGTAGCAAGTAGCACGGATATTGAGCAAACGATTTTGACACCCCTAATCATTGTTACAATGGGGTCTCATATGATTGATGAATCAATGATGTGGTAATTAACTCGTTCAATTGATGTTCTATGACGTGATAATTAGCATAGCTAAAACGATTTGAATTGAAGACATGATTCGTTGTTTAACGATTCGGTGATCTGCATTTGGGTTCATGATAGCACATTCAACATTAGTATTGATATCATTTATTTCTTGCACTTACATTTATCGCTTTTCGTTTGGCCGCACATCGTCATATTATTGTAAACATGAATTGTGGTATAAGGATATGATTGCCTACCGAGCTTTATAGCTCATGTTGTATTTTCTGCTCTCGACATTTCATGCCAGGTTTTGAAGACGGAATCGAGGACCAAGAGGATTAGGCCGACAACAACGTTGGGAAAGAAGACTTTATAGAGTAGTGATTTACTTAGTGCAATGCTCTGAAATCCTATTGTAAAGTCTTTTATGAAAAATTCTCTTTTGAAAGGATTTTACCTTTTATTTCAATATTTTATAATACAAACTTGTGTTTTCCCTTTTAATATGAAATGAGAAATATTTTGGAGTTTGAAAATTCGTTATTTAACATCTTTGAAATTCGGAGCGTGACACATACATACATATATACATCTATGTAAATACATATATATGTATACATATACATATACAAGAGAGAGAGAGAGAGAGAGAGAGAGAGAGAGAGAGAGGTGTGGTAATCTTAGGATTCATTCGATTCGTTGACTTGGATTATGAGTACTGGATTATTTATCCTGACGCTAATTTAGTCTTGAATCTTACACAATTTTTTGTTTGATTCACATAGAATTAATATCGGGATATTCCATGCTTAGGCCAATCTTATGTTTGGTTCTCTCATTATATTTTGGAAAATTACTATCTGTTATTGCTTGATTATAAATTCACATACAACTTAAAACCTGCTTCTCCTGCTAGATTCGCAAGTGGCACAGGAATCAACTGAATGACCAAAGTATCGGTTGCTTTCACTTGTGGTCAAACTATTTTTCAAATATGTAGGTTAAACAAAATGCTAGAGACAAAAAAATATTAAATGAAAAGTGTAATAAAGTAAAAAAATGAATTATGATTAACAATTGGGCCTGGAAGGCCATTACAACATATAACAAATTGGTTTAAAGAAACTACACAGTTGAACAGAGAATGATGAGTTATGGCCGTGTTGATGAACCCACTTTGAATGGGGTTAAATTTATCTTGATTATCTCATGAAAACATAATATCAACGTTAAAAATTGTCATTATTTGGTCTAATTTTTTAGTTAAATTGGTCTGGTTCGGTTTGATTTCATGCATTGAAAAAAAATCGATTCTGTTTTGGTTTTTTGCCTTACAAATCGAGCCGGAATAAAAAAAAATCTATTTTTTTTGTAATTTTTTATGGCAATAAGTATCTTTTTATATATTTTTTAATCTGTATTTTTTATAATTTTTATTTTTTATTCTCGCTAATATTTGTTATTTGATATTGTGATTAGCCTATTGGTATTTAAATAATTATTTGTGATTTGATTTTTTTTTTTTTTTTACATTTGGCTTGATTTAATCAAATTGGAAACTGGATCAAACCGAATCAAAGCCGAATAAATCAAACCAAACTAAATCGAAATATTTTGGAATTCGTTTTAATAAATTATAAATTAGAATTTCCGATTCGATTTGAGTTTTCCTCCAATTGGGACCATACTGGATCGGTTACTCCTGAGAGAGAGAGAGAGAGAGACTTGATAAGAAGAAATAAGTTTGCTCTAGGTCTTTTTTTGTTTTAGTGGTAATTTTGTAATTAACAATCCGCGTTTTTTTATTATGGATTAAGAGTCTCACCCTCCCCATGGGATAACATAATATCCCCATATGAGGATTATAATAGTTATGTATTATTAATCTCAGACTATAAAACGAGAACCAAACGAAGAAAAATATAGAATTAGACACTTTTAATCTAATCTCAGGTGCGTATGGGATATTAAACAATTCATAGCCAAGCAATCAAAGCTGATTTAGTCACGACCCATGTGTTTCGGGTTAACCGTGACCGATTCTCTACTGTAGTCCTCAAATGCAAGAGCTTGTTAGGAACCGTATCGTGCCCCTAACCACTCTTATTGTGCCTTCAGAATGGAGCTCATTCTGAACTTAAAGTTTATAATCAGAATAGTTCACGTCATAAAATTCAACAAGTGGAACATCCTTGTTACAAAATGAAGTTGGTCCTTAATTCAGTAGCTACAAAATCGAATGAAATTTATTTTGTCCTTCATTTTTCCCACAAATTTATCGATGTTAGATATATTTAATTATTACTGAATGATTTATTCATATCCACGATATAAGTAGAAGCAAGAATTCATATCGTGTCAAGTACGTCACTGTCACCGTGAATGAGTAGTAAAATAGAAGCAAACTTAAGAACATACTGATCTCTTGTCGATAAGATTTTGGTATTCTTAAGAATGAAATCACAAAAATAACAGTTGCTTTTCTATTATGGAATTTTAGAAATTAATTTTTAACTTCTCTAGTAAACTGAAAAAAGTAATGTATACGATATTGGTCATTGTACACCAACAACAAAAATGAATCAAAAAGATAAAGGAAAACAATGAATGACAATTAATTTATCTGTCATGGCCTTTGAGGAAATCCATTTGTGTCCGAAATAACCAGATTTGTGATGGATTAATGAGTCTAACTCATTAAAAATTTGCTAATTTAATTGGATGTAGGAATTTTTCTTACTCAAGTCAATCAACTCATACATAATTAATGAAATAGGTAATAGCTTGGAAAGAGAGTTCGTGTGGATGATTAAGTGTTATCACAATCATCCAAAGTAAACTTAACTTAATTAAGGCCCGTACTAATTGGATTTTGGACGCGGACTGAAACACTAAGGGCTCGTTTGAATGGGGACATAATTTTTGTGTCATAAGTAAGAGAGTGGATATGGTAAAAGGAAAAGAGGGGGGGGGGGGGGTTTGCTTAAAATAGAGATTAAAAAAAGTTATTGGGTTATGTTTTTTAATAAAAGGGGAGGGATTATTTTAGACTTTGTTTGGTTAGTAGTTTATGTGGGTGAATAAAAGTAGGTTGTTAAGAAAATATTGAGTTAAAAAATGTTATTACCCTTGTATTTTATCCTTCTATTAAAGTATATTTATTGTTGTAATTAATACATAAAAATTACATTCTATAAGTTTGTACTATAATTAAAATATTATTGTACTTCATTAGTATTACTTTGGATTATTTTTTTCATAATCTCATATTTTTAACAAAAACAATTTTAAATTTTAAATCTATGACTAAAAATCTAGAAGTTAAAAATTATTTGCATAACCATTTGCGTAATATATGTAAAGTTCTATAATATTCATTTTGAAATCGGAATTTATTTTGTGATTTGGATATGTAATGATTTCGTTATTATCTTCTTCCATACACAATAACTAATTTAGCTTGCGACAACATTGCAGAATAGAAATCTAACAACTGATACATGAGCAATATTGTTCTCTTAAATTAATGTAATAAGGTGATTGTCGTACAACTAAATCGTCATATGATTTCATAAATAACCCATGTTCAATCAGAAAGTCATTAAATTCCAAAATTATAAATAGCAATACATTATGAAACTTTTTCAACTATCACGTTTGTCTGTAATTATAGCCGGGATTGGGACGAATCTTGAGATGTCATAATGAAACAACTTGGTGAGAACCGCTAGACCTTCAAACATGAGGGTTGAAAAAAATTGGTAAAGTATTGCCAATTATCAAAAGTATTGAGTGGGTTCTCGTAGATCTATATCTCCACGTAGCAGTCCTATAGGTGTAAAGGCTTCAAGACATTCCAACAGAGTAAGGACTATGGTTTGCAATTATGGTCTTACGAAATTGGTTTAGTAAGGAACATGAATTGAAGTTCTTAGTATCTCGGTCTGACTGGTGGCTCAATGACAAGAGTGGATGGGGTTTTTGATGCATGGTTCAGCCTTTCATCAGTTTCAAATCTACAAAGTTAGTTTGCAGTAGTATGACTTCTCTGCACTTTATCTCAACTTCTGGTTACTGAGAGGTCAAAGGATATGTTTTGGTTCTCTTAAGTATCCCTTATATTGGGAAGAAGTTGGGGATATGTCCCACATCACTTAGGGTGCTTTCTATTTTCCAGGTGAATTTGTGTAGGTTGGCGTTGGGCCAACTTCCTTTGGTTTCTCTTTTTCAAGGGTCAACGTGTGCATATATGATTGTCGATCGGGTTGGGTGTCAACCTAGTTGAGATTCAATTCTAGTGCCTAGTGATGCAGTATGCTTATTTTTTACCCTTCAAATTCATGATCGTTACTTTGATGTTTTAATATATTTCACCTTTTTTCAATCAAAAAGAAAATAGTATTGAATGTGATCATGGGGGTCGCTGACTCTATCGTAGAGTGCAAAGGTTAGCATTTTGAACTTGGCCAGAATCACCACCATCGTGATATGTCGAGAGAAGGGGGTTTGCGTCCCCTTGTTCTTAAACTCACTCTCCCTCTGGGACTTCCTTTGAATGTTTGATTTTGTCCTCCGCTTTGTTTCTTCCTTTTCATGCCGTCTTGTAGCTCAGAACTTCCTCCATCTTCGATGTACTCATAAGTGACTTTTCATTAGTGATTTGTGACCTCGACCCACTT
Source organism: Arbutus unedo (assembly GCA_014822125.1). Lineage (NCBI taxonomy): Eukaryota > Viridiplantae > Streptophyta > Magnoliopsida > Ericales > Ericaceae > Arbutus > Arbutus unedo. Next base: position 7,704 of record JABCMJ010009796.1, on the reverse strand, counting down.
GGTTGACTTGTGCCTCTGAGACTCTTATGTAGGTGAGTGACATCTCGACTTTCCTTCATAGTGTTTGTCCTAGGAACGCCCTCGAGTTCGTTCTTTCTTTGGCTCCCTTCCATGATCTTTCTCCGCCTCTCGCTTTTCACACCCAAAGCTATTTCGGCCTCTTCTACCTTCTTCCTGAGATGCTAGAGATCTTTGTCTTGCTCGTCTATGCGAGGACCCAGAAAATTTTTCGTTTTTAGAACAAAATTCGAAACATTATGTACGTAACGTACTTAGTGTGTGGTGGGTAAATTTGATGCATTTAGTGACACTTTGACATGTTAGGATTTGATGGTAGGACATTAGAAGTTTAAGGGTGTTGGTGCCATTTGGGAAGAAGATATTTGCACTCAAACAATCAATTTTTTTAGAAAAACAAAACACCTATCTCTATTTTTCTTTTTCCTCTCTCTAAACACCATTCCATCTAATACGATTGATCTTAGTTCCACGTTGATTTTCTAATTCAATGGTTTGAATTTTTCATGAACTTCATCTTTTGAATATACTAGATAAACATAAAAAATAATCATTAATGAATGTGGCAAAATATTTCTTGCCTCCTGTAGCAAGGGTGTTATGAAAATCACATACATCACTAAGTATTAATTCAAATAAAGTTGATGTTTGTTTTGATGTGAATTGACGGTTAGCTTTGATGTGGTAATTAACATAATTTGAGATTGTTACTTTTAATATAACGATTCGATTTCATATTTGAGATGAGATTTTGATTGATGATTGATGTAACATTATACTTAATGTTATTCTCATTTGTTCCCGCACTTATGTCTAGCTATCTCTACAAATTGTGCATCATCATCTTCGTCATATATCATATTAGGTAGCGAGTATGATTGTTTATTTAGCCTCGTAGCTTATGGTGTTGCTTCCTGCTCTTGGCATTTCATGCCAGGTATCGAAGAAGGAATTGAAGACATACATTTTCCAGTTAACATGAATGCCATCGATGAAGATTCAATAGAAGCCTTGGTTTACCTAGATATAGGAACTCTGTAAACCTTTTTGGAAGTTTATTTGAATTGTAATTTATCTTTAGCCAAGACTATTTTCATATTTAGTAAGATTGTAGTTCAAATTATGTACTTTACCATTTTAAATGAAGCAATATAAGTACGAGTTTTGGAAAATATTTCTTTTATTAATATCTAAAAAAATCGGGACATATATGAGGGGGTCGCGACATACTTTTTTAAAAAAAAAAAATGGTTTTCAACTGTTCTCAAGTCATAGTGTTCACATTCTGGGTGATTTTCACAATTTCTCACTAGTGGTCTGTTTTGACTTGCATTTGGTACGTGGCTATAGGGATGTCATCTCTAGCACCATGGATGTCCATTATCTCCAACAGTTTTTTGAATTTGTTTTAGTCCAAGTCTTGACTATGGTGCAATTTGGTTCTCAGTAAAAGGTAAGCGGTCGGCATTTGTAGAATTCAGATTGCAACATTCTATAGTTGGGTGGTCCTTAGGGTTCAGGGATGTGGTTGAGCTACTGCTTCAATGATTGTTCATAAGAGTTGCGTGATTTCAGTAATTCTCAGATCGACATTTACGTTAGTGTTGGCTTCATGGTGATCGCAGGTGTTAGCTGTCACACCTCAAAATAGAAGATGTGACCGGCCGTGAACTACAAGGTTTCAAGTTGCAGAACACACAGCCTCTAGATAATAAAAATAGGTAAACAATGTCGGATACTAAATAATCCAGTTTCAAATAACAAAATTTAACCAAATGGTCCAAACCAACCGTGAACCATATAACCACCCTACGAACCAACCAATAAAAATGTACCTCCAAAGAATAAATAAATTAACGAATCCAGTTACTAAAATTTTAAAAGAAATGCGGAAGTAAAATAATATAAAATTCCATAAACTAAATGCAAGTCCTATGGAGGTTAACAAAACAAATCCTACGATACCACCAGAGTTCTTGCCTAACTTCCTGTCTCGCTTGAAAATGGGGTGGAATAAATCCGTTAGCTGAAAGTTCAGTGAATGACAAAGCGTGTATATTACAATAAGTTTCTACAAGAGGGATTAAAATAATTTAAGTTATCTGCATAAAATAAGGCATAAGAGTGTACCACAACCAAATAAAATAAACAATGTTCTATTTAATCAATAATGAATCTCAATGGTGATCACAACCCGATATCCAACCAAACAACAAGGGGAACCACAAATACCAAATAGTACCAAATGCCAGTGAAATAAATAACTCAAAAATTGGATCCAATATCGAACTTAGAGTCACCACGAGTAGGCAGCCCGTGGAACTTTTCCCTAAGACGATCCGGTTACTGTATGCCTTTTGAACAACCAAATACCAAATATACTTTCCAATTTATAAGAAATAAATGCATCTTTCAAAAGAATATTTTTAAGAGAACGGATAGATTTCGAAAGTACGTAACATACTTAACCACTCACCTGATTCCGAAATTGATGTAACTCGCCTATGCAAAATGATACTAACCTGTACAAAATAAATTAGGATTAAAGTCACTAATTACTAAAAGTAGTAGAATGCCTATTTAGACTAAGAATACTTATATGAATAAAATTCCTAGACCTCTTAAATCTAAGTTACTAGGAGTAGTTACCCAAAGTTTACCTTGTTGCTATTGAAGGTAATATTTCCAAATCTTACCCTCCAAAACTGTAATTACTAAGCAAAACTCATACCTCAAATCCTAAACACGTGTTTCCACACTCAGTCGTCATCGGAAACTCCATTGTCTAACCACTCATGCTTTTTTCTATCCAATAAATAAACTATTATACGCGATTATACTTGTCGAAAATCATTCCTATGCTAGCACTACACAAGCCACCGAGTCATCACAACATGCCACATTGAACAACACGCCACATCGCACAACACACAGCACCACATACACGATGTTGTACTACTGTTGCACACCCACCATCATAAGATAAGACAATCTTTCTCCCTTTAGACTTCTCTTTGACCCAATGCCTATAGCAAATAGTCTAAATGTTAACGCATAGACTTGGTAAATACTTGAAGACTTATGCCGGAACCTACCTTGCTAGAATAAAGAGGAGATCGTGAGAAATCAAATGAAGAAGAGTCTGCCACAGTCCGTTGCTTGCACTACATTACAGCTATCCTCTCGTTGCCTTTAAACTACAATTCTGAGAGAGCCCTAACTCTCACCAACCACTTCATAATATGTCAAGGATTATCTCTAAATATAATTATTAAAAATCGATTACTAGCTCACTTCTAAACATTTGCCCCACTTTCCAAATCTGTTAGTCTACCACAAATAATGTAGTTATCCCAAAATAATAGGTAACTAATAATTGGACTACACGTGATATAAAGTAGTTTCCACATCATGGAGTGTAATGATATACCTCATTGGTCTATTAACAGAATACAACAAATATAATAAATTCAAACTTATACTCCCAAAGTTAGATTACGACATGATGAGTTTAAACAAAGGGGCTACGATTACACACATCGTGTCATGATACCAACACTTGTTACAAAACGTTTCCTCCAGTCCACGTGCTCCATACTCCTACTAGTCAACACAAAGGGTCAAATGTTATCTTCCAATGACTCCCAAAATAAACCTAACCCTACTCGTCCTATCTACTATCGTGGGTAAAACAAACGAGGGAAATCCCTCCTCATCACATATTCCAGTTCCCAAGTAGCTTCCTAGATATTGTAGTATTTCCAGTGTACTTTGTAGTACCACGCGTCTAGTTTCCATGGGTTCCATTGCTAGCGGTCTCCAGTCATGCAGGTAAGATTAGTATAGGCCGTCAGACTAAAAAGTTTGTCCCACTGTGTACATCGATGATCTGTCCTTCATTCATTGGTTTCTATTATTGAACCCACTCAAATGGTGCAAAGTTTCCCACCTTCTAGTGGAATCCCAAAGGCACGTCCAACAAATTGCATTCTCCATCTAGACATTCAATACTAGTGATAGGTTCTAGATAGTAATGCTCTCACTTGGCTTTCTATGGTATCGAATCAGTAGTGCGATCTTGACATACACCATTGTCCCAGCGGCAAAATCTGTTCTTCTATGCCAATGTCCCCATCCAAGGACATCCATGGCCACCCCCAGAGGCTCTAAAGAAACTAGGTCTTCTACTTCACTTATGGCTTCATCTCCATCATATTCATCTACATCTTCTACCATAAACTTGGGCTCCTCGCGATCCTCATCTTCCCAATCAAACTCTGAGTCAGCATCGGGTACAATCATTCCTTGAACTCAGAGTCAGACGACATCTATTTAATAATAATATGTTAGACTTAGGATATATGATAGAGTGTATAAGGTTTAAATGATAACATATAGCATATAAGTATCTATCCATGATAAATGCTCTCGGAAGTGATCTACCCAACTACCCAAGTCTCGAGGTGAAGTGAAACCTAAACTCTAATACCAAGTTGTAACGTCCTAATTTTCAAAGGCATTTTTCCAAAAATCAAGTGTATCTATTTCATTTAAAATGAGAAAAGTACTGATTTTAGATTTTAATACTATAACAAATATCAAATTAGAGTATTGACAAAATATGAATTAAAATATTCAAAAATAACTTTTAGAAGGTCACAGAGCCATCCAATCAAGTGAACTAGTTGAACTAGTGTCCGACTAAGTCTTTGTCAACGACATTGATGTTGGTCAGATAGTGCAGGTCTTCAATCCACTCTTTGATACCTTGCATGAAATGCTAGGGGCAATAGTAGCACCATGACCGATAAAGTCCAGTAAATAATCCTAAGCATTACCCACTCAAGTGTACGGCCAAAAAAGATAATCCACAGTTTAAAGGAAAATAGTAGCAGTTAAGTGTGAATAAGGAGTTAATATTAGCTGTACAATTTAAAGGAAAACAGTAGCAGTTAAGTGCGAAAAATTATAACGGAATAATATTAGTACAGTATTTTGTCAAATCATCAATTCTATTATCCAAGAATATCCATGATGTTCTCATTCACTATGATCGTAATCCCTTTGTTTCCGATCACTATGTCCCCAATTGTTAGTTCTAATTTATCACATTCCTAGTCATGATTATGTTCTCGACCACTATGTTTCCCATTCATCATGTCTAAATACCAATTTGACTATCTGAACATTTCCACAATAATGACTAGACTTAATAAAAAGCGGATACGACACGACTCAAATCATAGCTTGGCTCAAGACATGATGCAGCAAAAGCCACAACTCGGTTGAAGACATAGTACGGCAGAAAACATCAGTTTGGCTCAAGGTATCAATTCAGGTCAAGATATTAGGTCAACTTAAGTCATAACATAGCTCAAAATATCATATCACAACCCATATTCATTAGGTAACCATTACAGGAGAGGGGGTCCTCAAAGTCTCAGTCCACCTATAACTATGTTGTCATGCATTCATTCAGAGTGTACAAGATAAACCTTGGTCATGTATTATGTCCATCATTCCCCAAATAACAAATAGGTTGTCCAAATAATAAGATGAGTAATTATACGAGGACTTGAGGTGCGAGATAACACTAATCACAAATGACGTTATTTCTATCTAGATGCTCCAACATTAATCCTACTTCAGTTTTATGTTATTGTAATGCAGCATGTTATGGACATCTCTTGTGAAGGGCTCGATACTCGAAAATATCTCCAGGTCAAGGAAAATTGGATCGGGATGAAATCAGTCCATGGCCAACAAGTTTTATAGATGATTTCGTAGATGGGGTTCTATGCATCAGATTAGACAAATTCCAATGGAAAATATAAGTAAACTCGTAAATCTAGGTTCATATTAGTTTTGCAGTTAATATGACATTTACAAAAATCTAGGGGAACTTTTGAAGTTTGGCTAAAGTGTTGTCCCAAAAGGCAATATGCTCTAAAAGGGGGGCAACCGGTCGACCACCTAAAGTACGCGTTCGATTGCTTGTCGTTCGACCGCTTGGTCTGACCGATCATCTGGCACAACGCCCGGATGATCACAATGTCGTATTCTTCATTGATTTTCATGCCATGGAATCTTGATGGAGCTCCATAGGGATACAAAACACAATACAAGAGCTGGGAGAAGAGGTTAATTACCTTAGTTTTGCGAATTTGGGTTGGGAGTGGAATGACAGTGGGTTTTTCTTTCTTCTCTCATTTCTTTGCTTCTTTCTGGTTTGTTGTTTACCTTGATCTGATGATGATGATGATACACATATGTATACTCATACATACATGCACATTTATGTACATATGCATACATGTGTGTATAAATGTTGAAATTGCGTATAGAGTTTATTAATCAAATTAAATATTTTTCGGGTCCTTACGATTTTTCTGACGTATTTATTTGTATCTATTTATTTTCATTCTCTTTAAAAAAACAAGATAAAATTACGGTTGAAAGGGTATTTCCTTGTTCTGATCAGATCCTTTATCTTTTTTTTATAAAATCAGTTCTTTTATTGACCCTATCAGTGAAAAGAATGTGCTTCTTTCTTTGCTTTCCTTTGTTTGCTTTAAATCTCACATGAATTGGAAGGAAAAACAATTCCTCTCAAAACAAGGCACCAACCTTACAGAAACCCAGGGGACATCGAAAAATCAATGAGCTTACCACATTCTTTAGGTTGGTTTGGTTTTTTTTACTATGTCAACATAAAAAGGGCATGTCCTCCTGGGCCCAAAACTGCTGAGACTAAGACGTGTGGTTTTATTGTGTTGTTTTGTCTTGTTCAATAATATAGCTTATCATAGTGAGTTTTAAAGACTTACTCGATCATATATAATGTAAGGGGCGAAGGGTATTGCTTTTGCGTTTGTATTGAAAAGACTGTATTCAAATCAATAGATGATTAATAAATGGAATATATGCATGCATGAACTTTTTATAATTTAAAATTTACAATCAATGATTTAAAATTTGTTGTAGGGTATTGCTTTTGCGTTTGTATTAAAAAGATTGTATTCAAGTCATTAGACGATTAATAAATGCAATATGCATGAACTTTTTATAATTTAAAATTTACAATCAATGATTTTAATTTGTAGTTTGTCAAAATAATGTGCACAAGAATATTGGAGTAGAGCATCAGCAACTAAATGTTTGCAAACAAATAAAACTGGGGGTAAAAATGCACTGACCTCTCTCAGGGTTTCTAACAAATTGAAGGGCCTCTCATGAGATTCTGACAAATGCACCGACCTTTCCTACTTTGTAAATTATTTAGCAAATTCTCTCCTTCTGCTAACTTCTTGATTACCAACACTGCTAGTCTTCATTGATAAAAGACTAAAATACCCCTCTTAATCTTTTTATATTTATTTTTGTATATATTTAGTCTATTTATTTGTATGTGCATGTGTTGAGGCCGTAATACACCTCGTATAAAGGCCCAACATGTCCTCATTAGGTGTCCATGCGATGTTAAAACGTCAATTTTATCAAATAATGCACGCCGGGTAGTGTTTTGTCCAATTTCAGGTTTTCTATGGAGAAAAAAGGTGTTTTAGCGATGAATTGGTATAATCCAAATGCTCGGGGAAGCTTCCGACACACAAGGAATGATGAAAGTGAGCATCGAAGCTGAGGGCATGGTGGAATGCGAAGAGAATTGAAGGAATCAAGAGAAAA
>JABCMJ010009790.1:0-33547 GCA_014822125.1 Arbutus unedo | reverse complement strand
GCCCCTCTCTAAAGAGTGTGGATTTTTCCTCTAACAACTTAGAGATGAGACTAAAAAATAAGTTTTCCTTACCATAACAATAATATTTTTTTAAATTAGGAAGGAAGATTTAGATATTTTACCAACCAATTTTCATCACAGTAATGAAGGAAAGTTTTGCCAACAATTCTATTAATTTTGAACACATTTTAGCTAAATTTTTATAGTAAAATTGACCGCTAATTTGTAAATGATTTGTTGGTCATATAGTAATGGTACATTTACTGAATGCATATTATGATATGGTGATAAATTTAGAAATCTGGCAAATTTAGACGTAGAATACGTTAAACGACTTTTTTCGAGTGATTCTTGTTACGAGGTGATTATTTTAATATTTTTTGGTCTATATTTATTTTATTTTTTTTGCATTCGATTGGAGTGATAAAAAGTTAAACACTTGAATGGTTTGCCCTTAAAATATGACGGAGATGAGAAAAAATACTTAATTTGCTAGTAATTATTTTGATAGTATATTTACCGATGGTTATAGGTTTAGCATGTATGGAAAATTTAGATATGATAATAAATTTAATTATCATGTGATGGTAAATTTGTTAAATTTATATTATGATATAGCGTTAAGTTCGGTGACCATGATAAATTTGGTAATCATTTGATGGTATGATATTAAATTTGCGGCTCATATAGTGATGATAAATTTGCGAAGTCATATTATGATATGATGATAAATTTAGACATATAATAAATTTGAATGTATGATATGATTAACGTTGGTTAGAATTCTTAAGATAGGATCTTAACATTTCAGTTATTATTATTTGAAATTTTTATGGCACTATAAATAAAGGAAGAAAATATTTAGCGAAATACAAAAGAAAAGTGTTTGCATGTTGAATGAAACTGAATTTCAGATTTAAGTTATTTAAATTTAAGAATTAAAAGATGAGGGGTAGATTGCACTTATCTCCCTCAAGGTTTCTTACAATAGTAATAATTTTCCCTCAGGTTTCAGAATTTGCAGTTATGTCTTCTACTTTTGAAACTATTATACCTTTTGTCCCCTCCTGTTAGATTCCGTTAGTTATGGGTTAATTTTTAATGAGGTCACCATAATACTTTTTTAAAATATCTAAAATATCCTTGGTAATGGCTATCTAAATAGAATAAAATCTCTCCAATGCTCACAACACTTATTTATCTTCTTACCTCACTAAAGGTATTTAATTCATTTTGTTTTAGTTTTTTTTTTTTTTACAAATGCATTAGTTGATTATTTATTTATTTACCAATGTGATTTATTTTTTCTAGTTATGGACATGTCATCTAGTACTAGAATCATCTTTAGAGCTTGGAACAAAATATGTTATTGCGGGACAAATGTCATTCTTAGAGTCACCAATAATAAGAAAAACAAAGAAAATATTTACTATGCATGCCCATATAACAAACGCCATGTGGGAATGGTGCAAAGATAAAAACAGTAGTGCATGTACCTCTCGACCAAAGAATGTGCCAACAATTAAAGTTAAGACGTGCTTCATTATTTTCGTGATCATTAGAATGGTGGCCTTGTTCGCAGCATTACTTAAGTGACCGTAATTTAAATGTTTAAAAAAAGAGAAAATATGTTATGAACTCCATTTTCTTATTGGTATGAAATCCATTCCCATTTCCTTGTCTCAATGCCATTAACATTACGACTATGGAATCCATTTCCTTATTTAAACTATTTCCTTTTGTATTAATTATTTTTACTGTCTATTTGCATGTGCATGTTATGCAAATAGACAGTAGAAATGATTAATATAAATAGACAGTAGAAATAGTTAATACAAAAAGAAACGAATTCCATAGCCGTAATGTTAATGACAATGCGATAAGGAAATAGAAAGAGAAATGGATTTCATAGCAATAAGGAAATAGAGTTCATAACATATTTTCCTTTTTTTTTTTAAATTTAAATTACGGTTACTTAATTAACACTGTGAATAAGGCCACCATGCTTGTAACATTATGATTTCTCGGAATATTAATTAAATCATAAACTCCTATTTTAATGTGAAAAGAAGAATTTATATGAAATAAAACCTTAACCATTAATTAATTATTATAAGAATCAAGTTTCGAGAGTGCATACTAAAAATGACCAAATTACCCCTTGGAGTTTACATTTATATCATAATATTAAAATAAGTAGAATATCAGAGCGACAGACTAAGGGTATGACATCCAGACGAACAGCTCCTCTCCATTGACTCTCGACATGTCTTGCATAGGTGGCTCCTTCGTCTGCACATCTTCATTTGGGCATAAAACGCCAGGGGCAGAGAAGTTGCACTGATGAATAATGAAACTCAGTAGATAAAGTTACCTGAAAAATCAAATTCACAAATGATACAGCATGTAATAGGTGTAAACGCTAAACAGTTGAAATATTGAACATGGAATATGACATACAACAAGTAGTGTGTGTAAACACAAACACTTTGGTAAGTTTTATTAGATACTTTTAAGTTTCAAGTATACGGTAAGGAATACCGTATTCTCCCTTAGACACTAGCATAGGGCCCTTGCTTGGCATTAACCAGTCATTGCCTACAAAGAATTATAATTTGAACTATAACCTAATAAGAAAAGAACCTTCCACCTTTCCCCAGGTCTAATCGCAACGTACTTTAGTCACTTCTCCTTATAGACTCAAAGATGCATAATACACTAGCCGTCATTCTCTCGAGGTCCGGAGCTACCTTTACAAGCGTCCCCAAAGTCACTATCTACCGTCTCCAACTACTCCTAGTAGGGGCCCTTCAATTAAAATATCATTCTGTTTCTTAAATCACAATATCATGCCACACTAAGCCAACCACAACAGGTTATCAATTTATGTTAATCATTTCTCACAGGTTTTTACTGTGTTCACTAGTTTATAACGCACACCCAATATGTTTCACTGCCTTATTCAGGTGTCGTTCAAATCAATGTCCCTAACGTAACTCTAAGTTTTCCCCATAAAAACCCAATTCATATATCTTGTTCATTATGTATAATCTTCAACTCCATTTTTGTCTCAGTGTTTCCACATAACTGAATCACAACCTTCGGGCAGCATAATGGTTGAACCCAGAACAACAACAACGACAACCACAATAATCTTCTCAACGACACATCTCATGTACTCAATGCCTATTATATTCACATTACGTAAACATGCTTAACTTTCGTAGATTTACAACAACAACTTCGTAATCATAACATCTACAAGTGGATACATGTGCGATGTGAGTGAGCCAATAAACAGTTGGTAAAACAAGAACTGGAAGCATAGAACATGTTTGAAACTAATATGAACCTTTTGTCAAACCTGTCTGTTTTTCAACAGATTGCTCAAGCAACCTATAACTTGCTTGAGCGAGCTACTGGATTACGGGCACTAGAAAATTGGATCAGAATCTGACAAAATTTAAGAGGTTGCTCAAGTGACTTAAAGCTCGCTCAAGTGAGTCTTTGTTTTTTCTAGATTCTAAGTTAGGGTTTCTAAACAAAACTGACTCACCCAGACAGATCAATACATGAGCAGATCACAGATATAGTAAAGTTAGCTATTGGACATGTTAATAACAGTACCTATCATGCTTTTCCCTCAATCAATTGATCAACACGAGCCACAAAATGCATGGAATCGGATGTTTCAACAAAAATATAATGAACAAAACCCTAATCATGTTATTCTACTCATGCTTTCGAATCTAAAATTAACAATAGAGAATCAAAACCTAGGGTTGGTAGGTAGCTAAACTTACCTCAATCCGAAGTAAAATGCGAGCAAAAGACCCCAAATCGCTAGAAATAGAAATGGCAAAACCTCATCTTCTTAAACTTGCAAGAACTCTAAACACTCAAAGAAAATTGTACAATGATTTTCGTAAAAAAGTTTAGTGTTTCCCGTAGGTTTTTATAATCGATTTTCCTCATCAAATACGTATTAAACTCCATCAATTTTCAAGATTAAATTCGTAAAATGGAGATCCTTCCATTACTCAATTAAAATCCTCAATCTGTAGTTACAGAATTTTAAACAACCGCTCGAGCGAGCTAGCAAATTAAAAATCTGATTTTCTGATTTAAAAAAAATGTTAAATAATAACAATAAAATAATTATTTAATATTTACATAATTAAAAATGAATTAAAATTTTTAGAGTTATTACAATGTTAATGATCACGGAAATGATGAAACACATCTTAAGCATAACTATATTTGCTTCAAGTACTTGGACCATTGTCAAGAGGTTTGCGGAGTTGCTCTTTTCTTCAACTTTAATTGTTGACACATTCATTGGTCGAGAGTTACAGACACTACCGTTTTCTCCTTTGCCCAATTCCCACATAGCACATTCTTTTATATGAGCATACATAGTAAAACTTTACTTTGTTTTTCTCATTATTAGTGACTCTAAGAATGACATTTGCCCCACAATGACACAATTTGTTCCGAGCTCTAAGGACACTTTCCGGTATTAGATGACATGTCCATAATTGAGAAAAATAAACTACATTGATAAATAAGTAAATAATCAACTAATGCATTTATAAAAAAAAACCTAAAACAAAAGAAATTACATGCCTTGGTGAGGAGAAAAATAAGTATTGTGAAGCTTAGAGAGATTTTGTTTTATTTATATGGCCATTTTCAAGGGTATTTTAGGTCTTTTAGAAAAGTATTGTGGTGACTTTATAAAAAATTAACCCATAATTAACGGAATCTAACAAAAAGGGGGCAAAAGGTATAATAGTTTCAAAAACAGGGAGGTAACTGCAAAGTTTGAAACCTCAGGGAAGGTTCGGAATTGTTGGAAACCTCAGGGGAGGTACGTGCAATTCACCCTTGATTGAGATGAATTCCTTTATTCGTTGTTTTTAAGAACTGGAAGGCAATACCGGTACAAAATTCACCTCTAACGATTCCTTTCTTCACTGTTTGCTTAGTTTCTTCTGCTCTGTCTTCTTGTCACCATGTCTGTCGAGCTTAAGCTCTCTCGATCGAACCGTATATATCGCTCCAATGTAGTTTTCTCTCTCTACCCTTTGATTGATGTGTCTCTCTATATTTACACAAATATTCTACATAGATACGCGGGTGTAGAATTATACTGTAACTAATCGCAGGAACCACTTGAAGGCAAAATCGTCACGAAATTTCCATCTTCGATCTCCCACACCGCTATTCGTCTCACTGTCAATGGATCTGTCACCTTGCAGGTTCTTGTTCCCCTTTTTGTTTCTGAGCAAAAATAAGGAAGGGTATAGTAAATGACAAAGTATTGGAAGTGTTACTCTTTGTTTTTCCTAAGTTTTCTCCTTGTTTATGTCTTTTCAGATCCGTGGTGGATCAGCTGGAGTGATCGAGTCTTTATATGGTGTTCTCAAGCCTATCTCGATTGTGTATGTCTCCTCTCTTTTTTCCCCTCCCTCCCTTAATCCTTTTTGCCCTTTCTAATTGCTTGAAATTAGGATAAATAGTAAGGAATTTAGGTAGGATAAACAGTTGAAGAACAAAGAAGGAGAGTTGGTTTATTTTAGGATGCACTAAATAGGATAGGATCAGGAAAGTTTCTATTGCTCATTGTAGATTTTATTGGTTGTAGTTACTACTTAATTTTTAGACTTAAAAGTAGAATGTTTTACACTAGGCCTCAATGTAGGGGCAAAGAAATTAGGGTTTGGGTATGTAAATATCAAGGATGCAATGAGGCTTGCATTAACTCTTATGGTAATCAGAATATCGGCCTTCATGTCTATTCCAAAATTAAATCGTTCTCATTACAACGTCATTGAAAATAAACCTTCCTACAAAAAGTAAATGTCATGGGATTCTGTTAGTGTTGGTCGACATATTACTTTAATTCGTTATGAAGTTGACAAAGAAGGAAGGATGTTAACAGTAATATCGGTTAATGAATGATGAAGAACTATGCAAGGATGAATTTGAGTAAGTAGCAACCATAAATTGCACAGCTGGTGCAGATCTCAGGTCGGAGGTGGTGGCTAGTCGCAATGAATCATTCTTGAATTTCTTCATGGGGCCATTTGGTTTTAGTTGTATAGTTTGGGTTAAGTAGTCTTATTTGTTCAGAATTTGTTATGGCAATCTAAATTTGGTTTCTTTTGCCACATGGATTGGCATTCTTTTTATTATTCACTGAATATGCATGATTTTCTTTTTTCTGTTCTTGTTCCTCATGTGAACTTTTTCACTTGCCCAGGGATAAGAGCGTTGAGGCCAGATCTTCTGGAAGGATAGGTTCAGGTACAACAGAGGTATGCATAGGAGTAGATACCTGAAATACATAAGGTTGCTTACTGTGTGAAAGAATCTTGGTATATTGTTGATTGGTTCACTGATGTTTCAACTACTGGGATTGAAGGTTCAGCATGCAGGATTAAACTTCCTTTTCCTAAACCTTAGTTTTGGGAATGTTCCATACTGTCTACCTACCCAACAACTATAGTTCTGCTTGCAATTGTGTAGGTCCCTTGGCATTCTACCACTTCTCGCTTTTACATTTTTTTGTTAATGATGTCGCCCTAATTTTTTATGTATGATACTGGATAGCAATTCCCAAAGCTCCTCCTGAGGGTTTTGCACACAAGTCGAAAGACGCGGTGTTTTTTTGGCCAAGGACCTTCATGTGATCAAGCAAATCATTGGTATAGGAGAGTATGTATGAGTAAGTGCTTAAACAATGGCTAGAGAACATACTTTGGTCTTGTTCTATCACTCCCTTTTAGATGGTGGATGGTGGAGAATATTATGCTCCCCGATGGCCGCCGATCCCACCCCTCATTCCCTTTTGGGGAGCAACGGTCCATTTGTTGAGCTTTGGGATTCGGAGTGCCCTCACGCTTCATTTGGGGGATCTTGCTGAGCATCTCACGTGAATAGTTATTGAGCGGCATGTGGTCCGGATGACTGAGTGTCAATTGACAATTTGAGATTTATTGTCGAGTGCCTAAGACCGAGAAATCAAGTGTTGAGCGACCCAGTGCTGAGCTAATCCGGGCTAATCAGTTGTCCCTCATTTCCAATTCGAGCATATGCCTAGGAGTAGGGAATTCTTTTTCCCAAGAAACAGCAGTTAAATGGGTTTCCTTTCGTCTGTTAGGCTTTTCAACTACCTGCAACCCTTTCACAGTCTCAGCTGGTCATGTTTTCCATTTTCAGAAGACACTCGTTTCTCTAGACTTCCTCTCTCTTGCACAATTGCCTTCTAATTTACTCGAGTTTCGATTGACCTTTGCTTCCTATTTGCTTCCTCTTCCGAATACACTTCTTTTCTCTCGTGCTTTTGATTTAGTCATCCTAGAGTTCAGTTCACCAGTCACTCCACACAGGACATTTTCAAAGGTTTTCTTGGTGTGTCGGCTCTACTCCTTCTGTGGATCTTTAGAATCCTCTTCTGACCTTCCCCTATTGATTCTTGGTACCTAGGTCTTTTATTCTGCATATACTATTAAGCTTTCTCGTACCCTTGGGGACCAGCAAACTCCCCCGTTGAAATAGACTCTGCGGAATCGCCTGAGGACTCTATGATGTACGGCCAATCAATTGCCATGGCTTTGGCTAGGGCTACTACTCTTGTCCCAGTGTTTGATACTAAAATCTTTAGTGCAAGAAAGGTTTTTTTTTTTCTTGAGCGCCATCCGGGGTACCTATGGGATTCCAGACACTGTTCGCCTTCGGCCCCTTGGCCTCGACGATAGGGTGTTTACGTGGAGGTGTGTTTATACAAACATGCCTTTCAGTGTGGATTATAGCTTCCTTTCTCTTCTTTTGTTCGGAAATTGCTCCACTTCTTGGGGGCCCTGGCCAACTGATGCCGAATGCTTGGTGATTGATTTTTGCTATGTTGATTTTATGGAGGCAGGCCAACAAGGTTGTTTGAAACCTATCAATAGTTGAGTTCCTCATATGCATCTAATTCCAACTCCAATTCTCGGGGATCCTTCTTTGACTCTTCTTCTTCTTCCTCTCGTCTCTTAGCCTGTCTAGAACTTTGCCCAATGTCATATGTCAATCGACTTTCATACCCATGTGGAGGCCACTGGCCAATATCCCCTCTTTGAATCATCTCACCCTAAATACTATTGTGCCCTCATTGACTGCCTACCCAATATATGGCTCGATTATATGCCTCTCGTCTTATATGCAGTTGTCGCAACTTTAACCGCCGTCGCATTCAATCTGTGTATAATGGTTTGGCATTTTTGACTTCCTTAGACTTCATGTATGCTAAAGCTCCAGCTGTCTTGCAAATTCTATTATTCAAAGTCACTGGTTCTGTTTCTTGTATAACTCACACTAATCCGATACTTCGGAAAGCTATCCTCACTGCTCGTGCTGCCTACCATATCTACGGTATGTAAGATATATTCTTGTAAGTTCCAACTCACTAGTTTATTGTTGATAACATTATAAAGCATAAATCATAACGATTAATGTATAAATTATGCACATGCATGTTGGGTGCAACTATTGTGTTCTAGCAACTACATTCCTGCTTTTGTTTTTATAAATCCAAAAACCTCGGCTTTGAGACCATCTTCTTTCACGACCCATCCCGATGTAGGGTGGATTAGTGATTAGCCAACGAGTCTAACTTATTATGGCCTCTAACACAACTAAGTTTAAGGATTTACAACCTATCGTCCAATAAGTATCTTAAACATAAATAAGAGTTTGCGAACATATTTAATATTAAAAACCCCAAGGAAGTGAACTTATACAAAACATAGATATAACAAAAGCTTATAACATGCAATCCAAATATATACAATCATCACTCAAAATCCTAGCCTAAACATGGCTTGCCTGCTCCCCAACATCAAAATACAGCTCACTACCTCACTAACTAAACAAAAGAGGTAGATAAACTGAAACCTTCTCATTGCCTGTTCGCGTCAGCTTCGTGACCCGGCATGTTCCATAACGACATTCATTATCATAAAGTAAGTGTGAATTTAAATATGAAAATCTTACAGGTTTGCCATGATTTAACCACGCACACATCTAGCAAAATGATTCACAATATTATAATCTGGATTATTTGAAAACCCACGTTATTAAAAACTTAGTCCAAGATACTAGCTGAGGGCAAATGTCAAAACATTCATGATATTAATGTTCAATTCAGTGGTTGCCAATTATCGAAGGTGGGTGCGCCCCCTATTATTCGTCAATGGTATGACGTCATCCAGTACCACAATGGCCGTGGCCACCTTCCTTATTACATCACCTCGCTATATTCTGATCCCCTAGCGGTCATGGGTACCGTTTGAACGTTATATTAGTTAAAAAGCACATTTTATCAGTGTATTCTTGATTAACTCATGGCTTACGAAATAATCAAATCATTACTTGAATCATCATGTTTGAGTATGGTGTATCATGCTTTTGTAATTACACGAGAATTTATTCGAACTCACATTTGGTTAAGTCACGTAGCGTACTAGCTAGAGCGTCACGACCTCCTCTCCTCATGATTGGTCACTTCACGGTGACAAAACAAAAATTGTAAACCACAATTTTTGCACTCCTAGGCTTCAATCCTTCCACATAAACTTCAACAAGAACACAATTCAATACTACTGAGGTTTAATTACTGAAGTTATCAACTAAGAATTCCAATATCAAAAGCTATGACACTTACCCAGCAAAGCTCTAGGAAGAAGACCCAACAAACTCTCTCTCTCTCTCTCTCTTTATGGGTTACTCTAAATTGCAGCTAACATGAAGTAAAATCGGAAGGAACACCCCTGCTTTATCAGATAATAGGGAGCTAGGAAATGCCAAGTAACACCTTGGTGTCAACATGCAAGAACACTTGCTGACAACTCACCTCATGCAACACCAACGTTTAATAGGTAATGCTAAGGTACTCCCTATCCCATTGTATTAACTTACATCCAATACCCTAAAATTGCGCAATACCCTCTCAACGTTCGATCAAATCTCGAAAATCAAAACATGCATCTACTATGTTTCTGAAATCAATTCTCGACCCCTGATCAAGATCCCAAGAATATCTTGAATTTTACCTTAAGAATTATGATTTTGTGCTTAATCATCTGGATTTCGGGTCGAGGTTTCACATTTGCACACATAAATGTCCAAATAGAAATTTAACTAAAATGACCTAACTAAACTCAAAGTTTAAAAGCTCGCTAGGTAAATGACCTAATCTAAAATGCCAAATACAGAAAAGGAAAAGATTTTTTTATTTACACAAAGGGACGACATGATAGTGGAAGTAGACTCCATAAGGATGTGTGAGCTCTCCAGAGTACAAGGACCACCAACTCTAAGCCCAATCTCAGTTTATGGTTTGTGGTTTTCAGTGCTGGGGTGTGCTGTATGTGAGGACGAAGGATTTGCTATGATTAAGCTTACGCAGGGGAGAGAAAAAATTGGTGGGATTGCGGATAGAAATATTGACAACAAGCTATCAAGATAGCGGCTTTGATGCCATATTACATTGGAAAAAGGAGAAGACAAAAGAAGACTGTTATGTAGGACACTCTATGAGGCATAATGTTTATGGAAATGGGACTAAATAAACATTTATAGTGCCAAGTTAGAATACATTCAGAGTACATCATCATACAAATAAAAGACAAGTTTGCTATGTGATCAGTTGAATATAATTTCTTAAGTAATAAGTTGCTAAACACACGAGTCACTCCATCCATTGTTGTTTTGGTCGACTGATGAAGAATTGGTCCACGAAGAAACTCAAATTGATGACGAAGAGCCATAAGAAATTGGACAAGGTGCTGGTTGTCAAAATGTTAGAGATAAACAATCTAGTAGCAGTAATGTGGTTGTTCTAGAAGAGCCAACTAAGCCCAATAGGTAGTAATCTCTTTGTAAAGTTCCTTTATAGGCTTATCTTGCTGATGGCATGCCAAATAGACATCTCAAGTTCCTATTGCTTGTCAAAGTTTGGACGCAAGATACATACCCTTCATATGGTCCACACTTCCCTTACAATTTTAGATTTAGAAAGATACCTTCCTTTACTTGGTTGTGCATTATTAAACCAGGTAAGAATGTGCACATTTTCTTTTTTCTTATTATATGTCTGCTCCGCTCTGAACCGATCCGTATGTGTTTTAAAAAGAGGCAAACTCCTTTTCATTTTTATATGTAAATGTATACCTTATATGTACATGTAAATATTCTGTACCATTTCTAACAACCCATATACACACGCACTCTCTCAACACTTTCTAAAATCTTGATGGTTTTCTGGAAAATACAGTAGTACTGGAAGTCAATTCAGTTCCGATTTCTGTGTAGAGTTGAGAAAAGTGAGTATCAGATTCAGAGGATAAAGGGTACAATTATGTTTGATATGGATCAAAACTGTACATAAAGGAAGATATGTACTATATGTGAATATATACGAGAGAGGGAGAGAGAGAGTGGTGACTGGGAGGCGGTGGGAGCAGGATTGTAGGGGCGTGGACTGTGGAGTGGAGGCGTTACACACGCACAACTACATAAAGCCTGAAGTGAAGACCTACTAGTGCTTTTCTGTTTCAGACTTTATTTTGTATTTACATGTATAAAGTATGATACATATGTGTGTGTGCATATATGTTATTTACGTGCACGTGACTGTGTGAGGGTAAGTTTGTATATAAAATATTATATACACTCACATATATATAATATATAATTAAACGAGGGTAGGTTTGTAATTTTGAACGGTAACTGTAACGGTTCGGTTCAGGTATTCTAGTGGGGTCTTAGTTGATTTCCTTTCCTTTAGCTACTCAAATGTTTCAGTTCGCTAAGTTTGAAAAGTGCAAAGAGTGCAGATAGCTTGGATACAGTTTCTCGATCAAATATCAATGGATCACATACGTTCGGTTTAGATGGTCGGTTCAATCATTAACCTAAACTATATCCGAGTATACATTCCTCGGCCTCCACCATAACTGTATCCGAGGGAAAAAATCTGTTACATTTCGGAGAAAAAAGACCAATTCAGTTTGGGTATCCATCGGATTGGGGATAAATACCATCCTAAAGACGAGTCTGCTACGACTGAGCAGATAATCAAAATCACAAGTAATTATGTTTTCAGCAAGATGTCCTAGCTACCGACATTCCTGTAGAGGTCCAAGCGTGATCTCAAAGTTCTAAGTGACTACATTGCAATTTTCCTTGGTCAACACTTTGTAGTATCTTAGGTTATACTATTGATGATTGTAATGGAAGAGAATAAAAAGTGTATAGGGTTTTGTAACTTAACCCCAACACTAATTAGTATTATTTATATTTATATTATGAGACGACGTATTACAATACGTAACTACCTGATGTGGGATAATGACTAATTACGATTCTAACACTCCACTCAAGTTGGAGAATAAGTATCACAGAGGCCCAGCTTTTTACATAGCAACTTTAATCGTAGTTTGAACAATGATTTAGTAAACATATCAGTCAATTGAGCACTCGTAGATACAAATGGAGTAGCTATTACACCATCCGTTAATTTCTCGCATACTAGATGACAATCAACTTCAATATGCTTGGTTCTCTCATGAAATACGGAATTTGATGCAATGTGAATCGCAACTTGATTATCACAGTATCGAGGCATAAGCAAACTACACACTAAATTCTATCTTCTCAAGAAATGATCGCAGCCATACAATTTCACATGTGGTGTGTGCCATTGCTTTATACTCTATTTTTGTCCTAGACCGGTCAATCACTATCTGCTTCTTACTCTTCCAATTGACAATACTTTTTTCCAGAAATACACAATATCCAGTAGTGGACCTTCTATCAGATGGTCCTCCAACATAGTCAGAATCAGTGAATGTCTCAACCCGCAAGTGTCCACTAGCTCGATAAAACAAACCACTTCCCAGGTGTGATTTAAGATACTTCATAATCTGAAGAACAGCTTCCCAATGTGGATGCGAGGAGCCAACATGAATTGGCTTACCACAATCATTGCAAACGAGATATACAGACGTGTAATAGTAAGGTAATTTAACTTACCAACCAACCGGGGATATTGATCAGGATTGGGGAGTAACACTCCTTGGTCAACACATAATTTGACGTATGGATCCATAGGAGTTGCAACAGGCTTAGTTCCCAACAAACCAGTATCCTCAAGAATGTCTAGCACATACTTCTGTTGAGATAAGCTAATACCGTTCTTGGATCGCGCTACCTCGATACATAAGAAGTATCGCAGTTTTCCCAAATTCTTGGTGTGAAATTGCTCGTGGGGGAAGGAGTTGAGTTCATTAATGCCTCGCTGGTCATCACCTGTAATAATAATGTCGTCCGCATGGGCAATCAATAATATTTTCATTTGATCAGAATTGAGAGAGAACATAGAATGATTAGATTGATTGCGATGCATGCCCAATCGTAATACTGTATCACTGAATTTCCCAAACCAGGATGTAGGAGATTGTTTAAGCCCGTGTAGTGCTTTGCAAAGGCGACAAACCTGGTGACACTCCCCTAAGCGACAAACCTGGTGACGCTGCCTTGAGCAACAAATCCAGGTGGTTGCTTCATATAAAATTCCTCCTGAAAATTTCTATGGAAAAAGGCATTTTTGACATCCAACTAAAACAACGGCCAAACAAGAGTCTCAACAAGTGAAGTAAGAACCCGAACAGAACCAAGTTTGATAAAGGCGAAAGTGTCTTAGAATAGTTAACACCATAAGTCTGGGTGTAGCATATGGCAACAAGGCGCGCTTTATAGCGCTTAACAGTACCGTCGGGAAAATACTTGACAGTGAACACCCAACAGGGGTTTTATCAGCAGGAAAAGGAACCAACTTTCATGCGCCATTATGATGAAAGGGCAGGCATTTTTTCCTCCACAGTTTACCGCCGCTCAGACACAGACAAATCCTTCTGAACAATGTTAGTAACAAAATAGAGGAACATGAAGAAGTAAAAGCACGAAGGGATGACGATAGATGATCATATGAAACAAATTGGGCAATAGGATGAGAGGTGCAAGACTGAATACCTTTGCGAAGGGCTATAGACCGACTGTTTGTATCTCGCAATGGAGGTGAAGATGGAGCGACAGGCTGAGGTGAAACGGCAGACTACAATAGCGTTGGCAGAACTATAGGATGACGAACATATACCTGCAAAGGGTTTAGGAGAAGGGGTACCGGAAGGTACAAGATAGGGAACATAGGCTCAGGCACGGGGAGATTATCGGTAGTGATAGGACTGGAAAAGAAGGGCAATGACTCATTAAATGTAACTTCAGCACATACGAAGTGATGCCATAAGGATGATGAGTAACATTTATATCTTTTTGAGCGCGTAACCAAGAAAGACACACCGAATGGACCGAGGATCAAGTTTATCTTGGCTAGAGTCGAGAGCATGAACATAACAAGTGCACCCAAATACCCAAGGCAATAATGAGTGGAGAAGATGACCAGGAAGCAAAACCGTGTAGGGTGTTTGACCACCAAGAACTGTAGAATGCATCCGATTGATTAAGTGACATGTGGTAAGTACATCATCTCTCCAATAAGACTTTGGAGCTTGCATTTGAAACAACAAGGCCCTCATAACTTCGGATAAATGTCGAATTTTGCATTCGGCAACTCCATTTTGTTGTAGAGTACGAGCATAAGATGACTAGTGGAGAATGCCATGATCATCAAAGAACTGAGAGAGGTTAGTATGAAAATATTGTCGTGCATTATCAAATCAAAAAATACAAATGTAGACATTAAATTGAGTCTTTATTTTCATATAAAAGGATTTAAAAATAAATTGCAATTTGGATAATTTTTTCATAATATAGAGATAAGTAACACAAGAAAAATCATCTACAAAGATAACATAATATTGAAATCCAAAGATGCTAGGAACACTCATTGGACCCCATATGTCTGAATGTACTAACTAAAAAAGTTGTGACACGACTCTCAATTTGAGGATAAAAAAACACCCTACTGTGTTTACTAAATTTACGGACTTACACATGGTAAAACCTAAATACAATGACACGAAGGCACTAACTGTTTCAAACTTTGCAGCGACGGGTGACTAAGGCGATAATGTTGTTGATAGGGCGACTTTGATGACTGGAGAGCAACAAACTGAGAATGAGCACCATCAGTGAGGTAATATAGGCCATCACACTTAGCACTGCCACCAATCTTACTCCCCATTTGGAGATCCTGAAACACAACCATGAGGAAAGAATGTAGCTGAACAATTCAAGGATTTTGTAAGTTTACTAACAGACATGAATTTAAAGGGAAAACAAGGAACATGTTACACAGAGTCCAAAGTAATAGTAGAAGTGATAGTACTGAACCAAAACCAGTAATCTTAGTGGTGGAACCATCTACATGAGATTGTTTATCAATAGACTGTCATGTGGTTAGAGGTATCTGAATCAAAAACCCATGGAGTAGAGGTGAGTGAGGATGCAACGCAAGCAATGGATGGACCGGTCTGAGCAAGCGTAACAGTGGAGGAAGAAGCAGCTGATGGAGACTGAATGGACACAAGGCACTGATACTCTTCTGCAGAGATTGGCACTACACTGTTAGTGGAGATTGGAGTAAACTGCCCACTATCCTGAGAAGTAGCAACCTAATGAGCTTGGGGGAACCCATAAAGATCGTAATAGTGCTCCACTGTATGATTGGTACCCCCACAATAAGTGCATAGTTGAGGACTACGACCACGGCCAGAACCACCTCCCATTGTCGTATGACCACCAAAACTAAGAGTTTTGACCACGTCTTTGAGATCTAGGGTTGCAGCTACGACCACGACCACAACCACGTATGAAAAAAGGGCCACCAGAAACACTGGAAGCTAATGCCAAGCGATGAGAAGGAGACGCAGATGAAGCATATCCAGATACAGTAGATTGACGAAGGCGACTGAAAACCTCACTGAGGGAGGGCTAATCGCGAGACCCCTAGAGCTGGTTGGGTCATAAGCGGACGATACACCCCATAGAAACCAGCAACCCGCATGCACTCACGTTAACGCCGCATAACCTAAAGATCAGCGGAAATCGGCTCACAAATGTTGAGCTCATCACAGATGCTTCGAAATTTGGTATAATAAGCCTCCAAAAGATAAATCACCCTGAGAGAGAGGGGGAGGACCGATGAAGATCGTATGTGTGACGGAGATTGTTGACACCAGAATACATCTCTTAAGTCTTTGTCCAAACTTGTTTGGCCGTGGGTAAGAAGACCAATGAGCTAGCAATATGGTCTTCTCTACTGTTCCATAACTCAAAACGAATACGGACATTCTTAGCTACCCATACTGAACATCTAGAAGCAGTTGAGGCAAGAGGATCATTGGTCAAATAGATTGGGACTCACCCAAATAATAAATCTCAACCGCTTTAGCCCACATAACATAATTCCTCCTATTCAATGGTTTGGAGGTAATAGACAGCCTTTTTCGATACCGAGAAGGACGAGTCGTGCTAGCTGTAACAATATGACTAAAACCAGTATCCGAATCCGCCGCACACATTGTAGTGAAGAAATATCAACCAACTGATCAGATGAACAACTATCGTTGGAAGCAAGACAACCAATATCAACTCCAAAGAATCGCAATAAGAGCCAAAACTGTTCCATTACACAACTCAAAAAAGCAAATATCAATAATTTGTGAACACGCATCGCAACAAATGGAATAGGAATCATCATTTACCAAATAGTAGCAGAAGCGAACAGATCTACCGCAAACTGATACCATCAAACTTAATCAAACATAGCGAACCTGGAGTCCAAGGGATAGCAAGACCAGCTTAGAATAATCTGAAAGTCCGGAGATATGAGAGATCAGATCTGGAGGCTGTACATCTGAGGAAAGAGTCAGAGATATACTAGCTATAGCAGCGACTGGGGCTTATACCATGGAAGGAACAACTGCAATGGAGACATGAGCTCGGATCCCAGCAGCTTATTTCCTTTTCTCAAACTTTACCAAGACCTAAACCCTTACCCAACGGATATGAGAAATACCTACCAACTACTAGGCATCAAGTAAGACCAGTGAGAGGGAGAGAGAGACCAGCAACGACGACAGAGGTAGATCACAATGCCGCTGGCGAGATCAACGCATTACCGATGGCGGCGACGACCGGCAGCGGAGAGAGAAAGAGGCGGCAACAACAAAGATCGAGATAGGATTGTGGGACTAACTAACGACCCTGACGACTACAAAGATCCTGACGACGACAGGTGGATCGCGCCTTCGCCAGCGAGATCAATGCATAACCGGCGGCAATGACGGCGATGATGACCAGCGGCAAATAAGTATAGGTTTTAGGTGTATGGCTCTGATACCATGTAATGGAAGAGAATAAAAAGTGTGTAGGGTTTTGTTACTTAACTCTAACACTAATTTGTATTATTTATATTACGAGACGACGTATTACAATATGTAACTACCTGATGTGGGATAATGACTAATTACTATTCTAACAATGATGGCGTTATGTTCGATTCCGGTGTTCTAAGTTTACCTCTGATGTAATTGTTTTCCATTATGCAGATACCGTTTTCCCTCATTCTGAGAAGTCCTGGAGATAAAAATTCGGAAATGTTTTATGAAACCTTCCATGGAGCAGATATCAGCATCCAGGTAGATTTTTGCTCACAATTTGGTTTTCTAGTCTTTGCCTACTTCCACCTTCACATCCTGTGGTAATCTTCGTTGTGATATTGACCTCGTACTTGTCTAATAACTCCCATGACAGTATCTGGTAACTGTAGAAATAGTCAGGGGATACCTGCATAAATCTTTGTCTGCCACAATGGAATTTATAATGGAGAGTGAAAAAGGTATATGCGTGTTCCTTGTTAATAGTTCTCTAGTTAAAAAAGAAAAATGATCAATGCACTGAATTAGCTTCTTTTTACTGTTGCGTGTCTTCAGCAAATCTCCCTGATAAGGCAGTTTCTCCTGAAATGGTGATATTTTACATTACTCAGGACACACAGAGACATTCAATACTTCCCGAACTAAAATCAGGTTGCTTCTTGTTCATTTTTTCTTCCTTTTCTTCACTATTTATATTGATACAAGGGGCAAGAAAGATACTTTCAACTTCCTTGTCAATGTTGTGCTCCTTACGAACCTCCTCGTTTTTTACTTTTATTGATTTTACTAATAAGCAATAGAAGTAGAAGGGTCTGCAGATACAGTTGAGTAAAACAAAAACAAGATTTTTTCGCATTTGGTTGTGGCCTCAAATTTATCTCATAGTACGCCAAGGTTATGATATTGAACGTTGGCAATTATTTTTGCTGACTAGGTGGTTTCCGAGTAACTGGTAAAATATGCACTCAGTGTTCGTTGTCAGATCCCATAAGTGGCGAGCTAACAGTCGAAGCATCTGCAGTTCCTATTCTCTCGATTGATATCCACTTGCTTCGTGTGGAATCAATTCTTGTCGGAGAAAGAATCATAACGGAAACCTCTCTAATTCAAACTACGCAGGCAATTCTTTTCTGTTATGTGACGTTCTATTTATCTTCCCTTTTTTCCCTTTATCTGACAAAGTATTCCCTTCATAAATTAGATAGCAGATGGAGATGTCTGCAATCATATGACTCTACCCATTTACATCATAGTTCCCCGTCTTTTGACTTGTCCGACAATTTATGCTGGGTGAGTTTTCTAATCACACAAATTCTCTCCTTTACTCCTGTGTGCCTTTTTATTTTTAGAGCGTTTCCATTGGAGATGTTAAAAAGCTTGCTACATGACAAGAAAAGACACCTCGACTCCAATCCCGCCTGAGAGAGAGTGAGAGTGTGTGTACCCAGCGGATTTCTTTCCGAAGTGAAAGGTGCTCTAACCTGTTCTCCCACCACGAAACAATTGTTGCAATGTCTACGATTTAAATACCAGTTATGTCAGCGTTTTCTTTCCTTTTGGGGTGTGTGCTATGGAGAAAATCCATTGGCACCAATTTGATGACTTAATATGACGTGTTAAATAAAAAAGTGAAACGTGCATATGCCTAAAGTTAAAAGCAGAAATATATGAGGAAAAAAAATCATTTTTAATACAAGAGTACGCTATCATGTTCTTCTTGTGGTACTAGAATGGATTTCTTGCAAAAATGTTCCTTGTACATATAGTCTTGTTTGTCATACTATTTTCTTTCCTTGAAACATGACAAATACAGGAGTATTGTAAAACAGCTGCTAACACAAACCAAAAATCCCAACCGTTTCATTGTTAAAAGAAGAAGGACGAAATGTACACGAAAACAATTCAACACACAGAGAAAAAAATGAAAGAGACAAAGGGCAAATGAAACTTCTGTTACCTCCAGGACAAAAGGCAAAAGAAAAAATTGCTTGAAATTATAGCTTGGTTTGGTTTTGCTTATCATCGACTATCGATTAACTTGTAGACTGATTTGGGTTTGAGATTTGATGGCAAGCAAAAAAGCTTCACTGTTAGACCAAAACAGCTAATAGACCTAAATATACACCACGGAAAAAAGAAAGTTGATTGAGGAAAAATATAAGGGTAAAAGAGAAACAGAAGAGGAGAAGAGTGAAGAACAAACGAAAAGTTGTGCACAAAAGTAAAAATTGAATTATTAACTAAAATTTAGACCACATGGTGGATACAAAAGCACGTGAAATAAAAACTTATTAATATACATGAAAAAGATTTTTAGAAACTCAAAGTGCAAAAGATGGAGGCAACAATGTTCCGCCAGATGTTGAACTCTGTTTGAAATCAAAAGGATCTTTGATTTAGAGGTACAAATCTTAGATCAAATATGTGGATAGAGATGTAGAAGAAATCATAAAGCAGAAACTATGAAGCACAGATACGGATGCATTAAAACTCAAAACTGAAAAAAAACAAGATACAGGTACGTCGAGGACATATTTGTAACAATTAATGTTTTTATAATTATTTGTCTTATACTATGCACAAAGAAGAGTCAAAAGAAATAAAAGAGTAGTTGATGTACAACATAGAATTGCAGTAGACATTACTAGACAATAGATCTATATATGCATAGATTCATATACTGATATCATCCACTTGAAAAAAGAGAAAAACGAAGACTACAAAGTTTCAATATGACTACTATATTGTCAGATTTAATAAAATCAGAATAAATTTTTATTCATCAAGTGTACTATTTATACAAGCAAAACGAGTCATAATTTAACTAGATCTCTAACTAATTCTACTTCTATTTTATATAGGAAAACAAATCCTAATCTTAATCTAATTAGAGTTTCTAATTACATACGACTTCTAACACTCTCCCTCATGTTGGTGCAAAAATGTCAATCAGGCTAAATTTGAACACAATAAGGTGGAAACTTTTGCTGCTCACCTTTTTCGTAAAGATGTCAGTTAACTGATCTTCAAATTTCACAAGGGCATACATATTGACCCATCACTGAGCTTTTCCTTAATAAAGTACCTGTCAATCTCAATATGCTTCGTTCTGTCATGTTGAACAAGATTATGAACAATGTTGATTGCTGCTTTGTTGTCACAGTAAAGTTTTATCGAACCATTATTAGATATTCCCAAATCATGTAACAAGGTTTAGAGTCACAGAAGCTCACAAACGCCAATAGTCAACTTTCAACTTTCTTCTTTTCTATCTCTATCGCAATCTGTAGGTCGTATTGTCGATCTATTTTAGGTATTGCATATGTATATGATGTATATACTCTGTTTCCACTGTGCCCCTGTAACTATTACTTCACTTATTATAAAGTTTTATTTTTACTCCCAATCCCAAAAGTATCATGTCATATCCCTCGTGTATACTAAACGTATTCGAAATTTAAAAAAATCTATTTGAAATACAAGATGCTTATTTTTCGTATCCGATACGTATTGGTGCGTATCAGGTATATCCGATAACTCATACGCGAATAGTTTCGGAGTTCCGTGCTTCATAGAGGAGAGTTCCGTGCTTCATAGAGGAGAAACTAACTCGAGATGTAATACGAAGGAGAACTCATGATAAGGAGGAGCTCTCTCTTTGTAATAGGTACATGGCTCTCCAAGACGTTCTTGGAGACATATCTATAAGGCCAGTTGTGGTTGAGACATCTCTACCAACGTTTAGCGGCAAGGCTAAACCCTACACAACGAGCCAGGATGAACAGTTTGTTTCGGGATCAATCAATCAAGAGAATTGGTTGTGTTTGCTAGAGAGAGAGAGAGAGAGAGAGAGAGAGAGAGAGATTATGCTTCCTCTCTTCGAAACAGGAAAAAGAAATGTCTTTTTTCTTGATAAAGCAATCAAGTACAGAGTTTTTGGAAAAGTCTGTGTAAAGCCACATATTATGGCTAGTCCATGGTGTGCCTAAGAAATCGGGAGGATGTACGCTGACTCTTGCTTCATAAAAAAGAAAATAAAGATCAAGTTAAAATGTTAATGTATATAATAACCCCATAGGAAAAAGCATGAGAAGTTGAAGATCAGGGATATTTTGGGAAGCTATGTCCAAAACGTGGCAAGACTTCCAATTCCTTCTACCGTATAAGTTTATGGACAATTTGAAGTGAGCCACATTATATAACTCAAATTCAAAACCTGGAAAGCACTTCTTGGAGCACTCAAAGTAACCTACCTTAATAGTCATGGCTACTATGTAAGATTGTGATGTAGAACTCAAATATAACCCCTAGGAATTCACATCTAAGGGAGAATTTAAATCCACACTAATTCAAGAAAAGAAGAAAAGATTTATTCATTCAATGCCTATAAACATCCTACTGGAGGTCCTTTAAATAGGCCCAAAAGATAACAATTAAAACATATCAACATGACTTAAGATAAATCTATCTCCAGAATAGATAAATCCTAGATAACTAATGAGATACACATCATAATGATAAAATTACAAATGAGATAAACACCATAATGATAAATAAATCACATGAGCCCATAATTATCTAGCCATAAAGATACTAGATGGGCCATCCTCCCACGACGACGCTAATAGACCTGTGAAAATCTAGTGTCCGAACTAACTCTCCTGAGGTGAGTGAAACTCGGGGCCATTGTGTGTGGCTTGGTGCCGCTCCTGTAGTACTGTAACTCACCGACAGTAATCTAAGTGGAATATGAGGTAGGGCGGTTGGACCACCGAACTAGAAAATGATTTACTCGATCATCTCTAGTAGACACAATTTAATCATCTAAAATAGTATCCATAAGATCCTGTTGTGCTGGGAGAATATGTAAGGGAACTGGGTCAAGAATATGTGGGGAGTTGGGGGGAATGGGGTAATTAGCAAACGGGTCTGAATGAATATAAACAGGAGCGTGATACGCAACTAGATCCTCAATATTAAAAGTAGAGCTAATGTCATAGTTGGGTGGAAGGCCCAAAATATATGCGTTTGTGCCAACGAGTTTAAGAACTTTGAAAGGGCTGCATTATGAGATTGCATGTTAGGAGCATTGCCGGATGGGAGTCGCTTGGGATGAAGTCGAATCATAACATAGTCGCCAACCTGAAATTCCATGTATTGCCGACGTGAATGAGCATGCAATTTATACCAATCATTACTAGCTTGAATTCGTTGGCTAATGGTTGTATGCAAGTCATGGATGTGGCGAGAAAATGCTTCTGCTGACACATAGAGTTGTCCGTGAGGGCTCATGGGAAGGACGTCAACAGGTTTGGGGGGTTTATATCCTTGCATGACCTCAAAATGACTCAGACTAATGAACCGATTGACAGAGCTATTGTAAGCAAATTGGGTAGGCAATGAGATAGTATCCTAGTTCCAAGCATTTGCACTCACCAGACATGCAATACGTTTCCTAAGTCATGCTTAACGACTTTGGTTTGGCCATCCATTTGGGAATGATATGCAGTTCTAAATTTAAGCTCGGTGGCTACCATGCGTCATATAAGTTTTTTCAAAAATAGCTCATATAGCGGATATCGCGATCTGACACAATTGCCTTGGGAAAGCCATAACGTTTGATAATTTTCATTGAAATAGAGTTGTGCGACACAAGAGGCATAGACTTTTTTTAGCAAGGGATGAAATAGCCATTTTGGAAAAATAATATACCACCACAAAGATGGAGTTGTGCTTTCTGAAGGTACGTGTAAGGTCAACGACAAAATCCATGCTGATATCTTGCCAAGGGCGATTGGGTATAGGTAGTGAGGTGTAAAGATCCGTGTTACGTTTGCAATGTTTGATACTGAGCAAGGATTTTGCCAACATCTTTCTTGAGACTTGGCCGATAAAATTGGTGTTCAACCTCCGCAATGGTCTTATCGCGACCGAAATAGCCACAGAGACCTCTTGCGTGGACTTCACATACTAAAATCTCCCTAATTGAAATGCGAGGAATGCATGGTTTTGTGCTGCAAAAGAGGTACCCATCGTGGAGGATGTAGTCATTTATGGCTATATGAGGATCTATCGTCAGCTACCTAAAAACATTGCTAAAGTCAGGACAATGAAGATAATCCTCTTTCAAACGATCGAAATCCGTGACCTTGAGATCAATGATGGAAAGCACAGATGCGATGACTAAGACCATTTGTACCTTATTTTCAATGCCAGATTTATGCTCAAGTACAAATGTGTGTTTGGAATTTAGTTTCTTTTGGGAGGTAAGGTAACAGAGGGCTTCGTGGTCAGAGTAGAGAACAAATTCACTTGGAAGTAAGTAATGGCGCCAACGATGCAAAGCTCGAATAACAACATAGAGTTCGTTTTCATAGGTTGAGTAGCGTTGTTTAGCTGTATTTAGCTTTTTGCTAAAGAAGGTTATGAGATGACCCTCTTGGCTGAGTACTCCGTCGATGCCAACGCATGAGGCATCACAGTGGACTTCAAAAGGTTTGAAAATATTCAAAAGATGCGTTACTGGATGTTCGTCATTTTGTCTTGATTTTTTTGAAAGGTTTATGAGTCAACAAGCATCCGGATGAAGGCACCTTTCTTGAAGGAATTAGTGATATGGGACATAATTGTGCTAAACCCCTTAATAAAGTGCCAGTAAAAGATGGCAAGGCTGTGGAAACTCTAAGCATCATAGAGCATGCAAGGTTCCAGGCCATTCGACGATTGCTTTGATCTTTTTGGAATCAACTGTTACTTCCCTAGAGGAGAGCACATACCCTAGAAATATGACCTTGTCCACAAAAAGATCACTTTTTGAGGTTGGCATATAGTTTGGGTGCTTGCAAAACAATACACTTGATGAAGTGGGAGGCATTTTGTTCTATGGAACCACTGTATATAAGTATGTCGTCGAAGTAAATGACGAGGAATTTACCCATAAATGGACGAAGGACTTGTGTCATGACTCTCAAAAAGGTAAAAGGGGCGTTGGACAGTCCAAAATCATGACAAGCCATTCATAAAGGCCATCCTTGGTTTTAAATGTTTTCCACTCGTCTTGTGGATGAATTTGAATTTGATGGTAGCTGCTCTTTAGGTCTATTTTTTAGAAAATAATTGCAGCTGTCATATATTCAACATGTAATCATGGTGTGGAATGGTAGTTGACAGTGATCTTATTAATTGCTCGACTATCGACACATTCTCCATGAACCATCTTTTTACCATCTTTTTTGGGGGTGAAATAATGCTGGCACCGTACAAGGGCTTGTACTTTCTTGGATGCACCATTTTCGGATGAGGTCAGTTACTTGTCTTTGGAGCTCAGTATGTTCGTTGGGATTCCTACCACAGTGTGAAAGACTTGGGAGGGAAGTGCCTAACACCAAATCGGACACATCCTAATTATCACATGAGGGTGGTAAGTGGTATGACAAGTCATCTGGAAGACATCCTGAAATTCAGAAAGAATAGAGGCGACATCTGTCGGGTGGTTTTGGGGAATAATAGCATGACCTCTCTAGATGTGACAAGAATGATGAGAGGCTTATTGTGTTCTTCCCATTTGAAGGCTTTCGATCCAAGGAGGTGCAATGCCTTCCGTAAGGCAGACTCAGGCTTTGCATTATTAATGATAGATTTAGCCTTCTGAGGCTTAAAGGAAAATCGTTTGGCCATTAAACTCAGAACAACAGGAGTTCATACGACCATGTAATTTGACATTGAGATTATAGAGCCAAGGCCGACCCAAGATAATATGACCCACATCCATGGGCATTACATTGCACCAAATGTTATCTTTATAGGACATGAATTGGATGGGAACAAGGCACCTATTTTGAACATTGCTTGAAGATTTGTTAACCCACGAAACTTTGTATGGATTGGGATGGGGAACAAGTTTCAATCCTGATTGGGTGAGGTACGATCGCAGACAACATTGATACAACTGCCTCTATCCATGATGATTTTGCAAACCTTGTCTCCATATTTGATGTAGGTATGAAAAATCCTGGTTCGACGCCAATCGTCACTAATGTTTGGTTGTGTAAGGACACACCTAACAACACCCATTGTAGGCGAATATATACTACCTAGTAGTTCATCTACCTTGTACTTGACTACTAGATCTTGGGTGTCATCAAAAGTTGGGTCATATACTTGTTCGAGAAGGCTATCTTCAGCACTCTCTGAGGATTCCTCTTCAAGGAAAAGTGCTTGGTAGGCACACTTAAAAGCAAGATGACCCAAATTGTGACACTTGAAATGCTCTATGTAGGGTTCGAACGAGAACCGTTAGAAGTCGTCCCTTCGCCTTTCTCGTCTTGTCGTATGAGATTTGGGCTATGTTTGCTTAGGTCAGGATTAGACGGAGATCTTGTATGCCAGGGTTAGGGGTTTCGTTTTGGGACTTCACCCTTGATCACCATTTCATAATTTTGGATGAGAGTACAAGCTTGGTCCAAGGTAGTGACCTCATGAATGATTAGCTCACGACGGAGGTCATCATTAAGTCTCACGACGGAGGTCATCATTAAGTCTAAGTCTATTATGAAATTGACTCAAAGTCATGTGCTCATCCTTTATGACATTATAATGCATGAGATACTCTACAAATTGTGCCACATACTCAGTGGCATGTTTAGACCCTTGTTGCAATCTATCTCATTGATCAAGAAGATTACCCTGGTAAGACAATGGTAGATACCTCTATGTGAGTTTCTCCATCATCTCCACCCAATTAGTGATTGTAGGTTGGCGCCGCATCGTAATTTGTTATGGTGATTTGCTAAAATAGTTGAGCCCTACCAATAAGCTGTATTTTGGCAAATCGAACTTTCTTGTCATCGAACAAATTGTGCCACTCAAAGAAATGCTCCATTTTCGACAACCAATCAGCAAAGGTTGTAGGGTCAAAATGTCCATCAAAAGTAGGTGCATCGACTCGAATGTTCTTCATGGCTCACTCATCTGGGTCCGAGCATCCCGTCGTTCAAAAGATTCACGGAAAAGTAGGTATGCAGGACGAGCAAGTGCAGGTTGTCAACAATGATGGTCATGATGTTCAAGAGATTCACGGAAAAATAGGTTTGTAGGACGAGCAAGCGCAGGTTGCTGACTGGGTTCCACCCATGTGGAAGGTTAGCCCAGGGAACTTGCTCAACCTCAATGTTGGGACCTACTTGTGGATATGGATGCAACAATAGTTGGACAAACTCTTCTAATGTGATAAGCCAAGTGTTGTGCAAAATGTTAGACCCGTCCACCTTAGTTGACAGATCGCTAATGAGTTTGGTATGAGCCTCTATGGAACCAGGGTCCATATTGGACGAGTGATGAGAAGATGTTGAGATGGTTTTACCACTGCGAAGATGCATGCACTACAGTCAATGAACCAAGGAATAATGGCTCAAGAATCAGGTGACTATGATAGTCGATAATGACATTGCGAGCTCATAAGATAATTGGTCATAGCACTTAACGTGGCCACATAGTATGTGAAAAGAGTTTCCACTGTCCAAACGGAGCTCTGGAGTCAATATTGAGGGTAGGAAAAGGGAGAGAGATTAGGGTTAAAAGGGTCAAGGTAAATAAGGGGATATGTCAATGGGTAAGTCTTGGGAAGGTAGAACAGTATATGTGGCTTTAGAATGTGACGCGTTAGGCTAAGAACAAAATACCATTAAAGCTATTTTAAACAATTAGAAAGATTCTACGAAGGTAAGAGGCATCTAGATGAGCTGAGTTGAACTGGGACAAAACTGCACTAGAATTGGACTGATCGTGGCTGGATCTGAAATTCAATGTTGCAGAACTGAAATTGGGCCGATCTAAAGCTGAATCAAATCCGAATCTGGATTGAAAATGGCTGCGAGGGTGGGTGGGGATCGTGGTGAGGGGAAGATGCTGGTGGTGCACCTAATCTGACTTTTCGGGTTTTGATGATGACGGAGATGGACATGGTGGTGGTTTGTAAGATGGGCTAGAGTGGTAGTGGTGGGCTGGTATAGGGTTTGGAGTAGTAGGCTGGAATAGGGTTTGGGGTTTTGGGCTGGTATAGCCTAAATGTAGTGGGCTGATAAAAGTATACAGAGTAGTGGCTGGTTCTTAGTCTGGGTTAAGGTGCTTGGACATTGAGTGGGCTAGTTATGGATGAAGGCCAAAGGGTAACATACGGCTTTGTGGGAATGGGCAGTTGGGTTATGATGTGGATAATGGGCTATAAGAGATTGGGTGGGTTCAAAACATGGAGGATGGTTATCAAACTCTGAACCCAACTTGGAGCAATTGCTCTATTGTTCTGCAAATGCCTTCCCAATTCTTACTGTTCAAGATGTGGTTAGGACATTCAACTCACCAGGATTATGGTTGAATATCCAGCATGATGCATTATTCAACCAGCAAAACTTGAGTTTGAGAAGATTTGTATCGTCCGTTTTTTAAAACAGCTGTAGTTGATTATGTATCCTTACCAGAGGTGAACTTCCTCAGGAGTATAATTCCTCACTAACCAAGCAAAACAAAACCAGTCTTCATGTTCTTGGTTGTTTTTTGGTCCGTGTCTCTCCTTTTTTTTTTTTTATAAATCAAAATAAACTACATGAAAAACAACTATGAAATTTGTCTTGGAAGGAAGAAAGAAAGAGGAATTACATAAACTAAGAATGAAATCTAAAGTTTTGACTACTGAATGACGAGCGGAGAACAAATTGTAGGTGAAGGTTTCTTGATTTCGACTTTAGTGTGAGTGGCCGCAAAGACATGACGCGGTAAATATGAAAAATTAATGATGGAAATTAATTTCTTTGCACCTCTTGAATTTATGGTTAATAAAATGAGCAATGAAGTCAGAATCGAGGGTTGCTCTGATACCAAAACTGATGTAGAATTGGAGTGTAACATTTCGAAGTCTTAAAATCAAAATTTTAGGCTTATTTTCAATTTTAAAATTTTCAACTTATTGAAAATCATGAGATTGAATTCACACCAATTCAAGGAATCAAGAAAATCTTTATTCATTCAAGGCCCATAAACATCCTGCTGGAGGTCCTTTACATAGGTCCAAAAGATAACAATTAAAATACGTAAATGTAACCTAAACTTATCTACAGAATGGATAAATCCTAGATAATAAATAAAGATAAATTCTATATAACAAATGAGATACATGTCATAATGATCAAATAACAAGTGAGATAAACATCATAATGATAAACATATCACGTGAGCCTATAATCATCTAGCCATAAAAACACTAGATGGGCCATCCTCCCACGACGATGCTGATATATGTGTGAAAATCTAGGGTCCGCACCAGATTTTGTTGCAAATTCTAAATAAAATCACAACCCCAATTGATTGATGTTGTATATATTGAGTCGTGAGATGTATTTATTATTGTCGTTTGAGCTAGAAGTGAGCACATTGGAAAGATTATAAAGTAATAAGATGAAGCAACCAATTGTATTGCTCTTGAAGATATGGAAAGTTGGATGAGTCTTGTGGGCTTCAGTTCAATTTGATCAAAGCTTTTATTCCATTTTTGGTTGTACTTCCAACTCGTGTAGTTGTATCAATCTCATTATTTATTTGAAGAACAATTAGTCTCGCAGTTCTGCAATAGCTTTGCAGCCATATCTATGCATATGTCAATATGTATAGTTATTGTCTTGCACATCATGTTCATGATACACATAAACATGGATCTTAATTGATGGCCTACGCTTTCTGCTTCTGTTTTGGGAACCATTTTTCATGTCCCGTATATTTCATATGAGACCACTTAAAATTTGATGAAGAGTCAAAGTCCATTTTGGCTGTATAATAAATTGATCGCCGGTCTTGTTTCCATCTGTGTCGAACGTGAGACATGAGTATCCCCAATGTGTTCCCGTGTGACCCCTGATTGAAAATAATTAAACTTACTAGACACCCCATGTAGCCTGTCCTGTACGTGTTCTCATGTGTCTCATGTCTCCAGAATGTCCAACATGGACAGGGTGCTTTGTAGGCCCTGTTCTTTTGTGTCAATAGGGCCTATGGGCCTATGGGCTATTCCTGTCTTACTTTTCAAGAAATTGGTGGTCGGAAAAGATTTGCTTTTTGTCTAATAGGATAAGTTGTTCTCAATGGTGGAGGGCAAACAGAACATGTATTCTCAATGGGCATGCTCGTGATTTGGTTCAACTCGTCTTTATGTTTTGTATGCTTACTAATTGTTTGTTGGAACGTGAATTTAAGGAGAAATCATTTCCAACCTACTGTAACCAGTGCTTGTTCATCTTCAAAAGAATTTTTAATGCATGCTGTTTGACAACGTTCGTTAGGTTTTGTGCCGTGCTTAAGTTTTCTTGAACTTGAGGTCATCTCTATGCCATAACTAGAGTGCTTGTGTGATGTGTTATTGTAATTGCTCCGCAGGCCATTTTCAATAGAATTCAAAGTTTCAATTTTCATTACCTTTGCATCCGAACTATCAAAGTTGCAACCAAAATCAGATCCTAGAACTCCTAGACCGTGGGTAAGCATCAATTCAGATAGTCATTTTCAGTAGCAACTATCTTTGTTTCTGTTGTTATTTACATTCAGTTTTCAGCTGGCAATGGAAAGTGTACTTCTGGAACTTGTTCGGACGAAGTAAGATCATCCCTGATGTAGGTCAAAGTTTTCTTCCTTGTATACAGAAACGGAGGTAAAAACTCGATAGATTGAATAATGGCAAATGGAGTTCATAGGTTTTGTCTGAGAGTCTCCATTTGTTACCAACAGGTAGTATCAGTTTGTCCGTGAAGGCTCAGCCTTGATAGGAAGGAAGAGTATGGCATCTGCAGCCTGCACTTGTAATGAGGTTGTTGGGTTGCATTACAATATGGTGTCTTTTCTGTTGAGGAGTTGTTTGTCAAATTTTGAAACGTCAGATTGCTGGATAATATACTGGAAATCGAGATATGTATCTTCACCAAACAACTTCCATATAAATGACGACCTTGGATATCTCCAGAGACCGACATGAGAAACGGAAGGTGTTAAAAGTTTATGGGTATTTTACCGTGTAAAACTGAAGAATCAACTTCAATTATTGAGACACTACAGAACCAACTGTGTTACTAAAGTCGCCATTTTTTATTATATTGTTTTCTCTCTCTTTTGCCTCCTTTCTTTCAACCTTTTTGTTGAGAAGAAGTTTAAGTAGAGATAGCTTTCAACCTTCTCGTTGAGAAGAAGTTTTAGTGGAGATAGCTACAATGGGTATAGTATGGTTTTACAAACTACTTTGTTATTGGATTTTAGTCAAGGTCTAAGAAGCATGAACACATCTACTGCCCTCACGCATTGTTGTTTGACAAGTGTAGGACACGCTCTTGGACGTGTCTGTGAACATGACCAAAATATGTGCTTGATTTTATTGTAGTATATGTCTATACTATCGCAACAAAATGTACAACACTTAATACAGAATGTGGAAGTTATTGGGCCCACCACTTCATACAAAATCACCAAGGGTAGATAGATCCTCACCCTAGACACTCACACCCCAAACGCCCGTGCATACACACACACACTCTCTCTCTCTCTCTCTCTCTCTCTCTCTCTCTACCCCTTTGTGTTTTTTTTTTTTCGAGATAATTCAGCTTAAATAATTACTACAAAAATCAAAAGGTTGGCCATATTTCAACCAGTACCAAATTCTGTCGATACTCTAGAAGTTGCATACATCTCCATTTTTTTAGAATAATTCAGCAATAAGTAATTACTATAAAAAAAGAAAGAAAGAAAGAAAGTCAGCTATGTTGCACATTGAGTACCAATATTTGTCAGTACTCGAGTAGTAATCACACATATCTCCAAAACAACACATCTCAAAAAAATTAATTTTATAACTTGTTTGCAAAAGCTGCTTCTAAGATTGCAGCTTCTTTCAATTTTGAATTTCCTGTTTATGCATGCATTTCCAACACTTTATAGAACCTAGTGAGATAAAAAGCTAGCTTTCATCACGTGGTCTGCTCTCCATGATGATGGAAGGAAGCCCTAAAAAGATACAACATTCCTTGAAGGAGCTTTTAGTCTATTGCATTTCTTTATCTTTAGACTGTTTACTTTTATGTGGTGGGCGCCCTTCGACTGCTCAAGCAATGGATCAAATACCTTTGTTCTCCCTTTTGAAATAATAGACACGAGGTTCAATAATTGTGAGCACTTATGGACTCACTATTTCCGTATCGCGATACTGTCACACAGAGTTTAAAGTAGCACACCCCCTCCATCAGCTTGTCACTCCAACCTTCAGAATCTCTTTACCATTTTAGCAACTTCATAAAAGGCATTGCACAATTTGTCAGACGATGTCGTCCTTCTGGTTTAGTTGTCCGATTGTCATAACTAATTGGTTCTCTTGTGTGGCTCCTTTTAACATTTTTCTTCCATATTTTGCTTGTCCATGATGGTTCACCCCAACAAAAGGAACAAATGGTATGACATATCTATTGAGCAAATATGTTGTACCAAATGTACCCACATAACCAAAACCTTTTAATGCCACCCTACTCCTTTTATCCGTGTGTGGGAGCCATAAGATCCTGGTCGGCAACACAAAAACAACTCACTTAGCCAGCCCGACCAAGAGAAGAACCTCAGGCCATAGGCTCGGCCCAAGACTCATCAGACTTGACCCCAAACAAGTTTGATCCATAATATGATCGGGTCATCTCTGCTTGGATCGCAATGCGCATAAATCTCATCGCGCCTATCAATCCCGTGGTATGTCAAATTAGCTCACGTTTGCAAATGGTCTATGCAAGAATGCACTCTAGTTTGCACAGAAGAACACTCAATCTATCCCTATAAATAAGAGTGAAAACCATTAAAAAGGGGATCGATCACCTAGTAACATTCACGCCAAGTTGATCACTTAAGCATATTTTTAGCCATATTCATATCGAAACCCACTGTAAGCTTGCTATACATATTTGATTTCTGTACTTGTTCTCGACAGTACTTTTATGAGGACCTGCGGTCCAGACTCTGTTATTTATGTTTTTAATTTATTTAAGAGTTTAGTCGTTTCAGTTTAATTAAGTAATTATGGCCCGTTTGTTAGGATTTTAAGTTTTGGGCCTGATGTGGATTTGTCAAAACTATAAGGGGGTAAGTGCGATTAACCTTACTCCTTGTATCCCTCCCAACATGCACAAAAGGATTCATTAGGTCATTTTTCGATGTTTTGAATCCATTTCCTTAAAGTGGTAGTGCGGTGTAGGGAAAAGAACTTATGGAATTCTGGCTGCATCTCCACCCATGTGGATACCGAATGAAGTCTTAATGTAGAAATCAACTTTTGGTCTTATCTTTGAAAGAGAGAGGGAAAAGCCTCATTCGGACCATTTCAATTTGAGCGGCCACATTAGTGAAAGTACTTACCACCTCTTCGAACTCCCTAACATGCACATAACAATTTTCAGACTCCATCCCATGAAAATTGGGAAGCATGTTGAGCATGTTAGTTTTCACATGGAATTGTTGCTCATTGATTAAACTGGCAGATACATTGATACAATAGACATTGGTGGTTCAAGTATGATGCATGTAGTCCTTCATGGTGCGGTAATCGGGAACATCATTGGCCCCTTGTTGGGCAGCCATGACATTGTTAGGAGGGTCGTATGTGCATATGTCTATGTGTAGAGTCTTGAGTGTAAACATTCATACCCCAAGACAACTCCCCTAACAATCAAGTATAAGAAAAATGAAGATATATATTCGTGAATTGCACTTCTCTTCAGCTTGCGTTACACCTTAGGTTTACCAAAGTGGTAGGCTAATGGTTTCCACTAAAAAGAGTTGCAATTTGCAAAAGTCTACAATTTTTTTTGCCTAACTAAAATTTCCCGGCAACGGCGCAAAAAACATGATTAGCCAGCAAAAGTGAGTCATTGAGGTGCCAATTATGTTAGGGTTTAATAATTGAAACAAGACTTTCCTCAAGGATTAAAAAATGAGGTATAGTGAAAAATTTAGAGTATCAGTCCACAGGAAAAAGAAGTTTGGTTTGAACGATTTTGCAGAATTCACTACAAGAAAAAACATATTTGGTGACATGA
>JABCMJ010009788.1:0-14208 GCA_014822125.1 Arbutus unedo | reverse complement strand
TAGATTTTTCCACATTCAAATACACTAAGTTCCAAAAATAAAATCGACAACATAACAACTATAAAATGATCTAAACGGAATTTTTTTATCATGACCTAATTACGTCAAAAATTTCATCAACACCACAATCTTTCATTTCAGAATCTCAACAACATTGATAATATTTATTTAAATAACAAAACAACTAAACGAAATAGTCGGATTGATATTACTGCTCTCACGAGATATCATGGGGATTCGTGAATATTATTATGCTATAAAAGTTTATGATTGTGCAAAGTGTGTGTATAAGGTTTTGGTTTCTCTATTTTCGATCAATGAATAATCTCAGAATTTACACATCACATATGCCTAATAATAGAGATTTCAATGTCAATTAATAACCGGACAAAAAAAACTCAATTTATTATTACAACACAAGCTGTAAAAGAAAAGTGTTTAAGAAAAATAAGAACACCATTGATGCTCCAACTTTGCTTCACACCAATACATGAATAGGTAAGTTAAATTAACTATCTAGATTTGCTTTTGTTTTTTTCTCTTTTTCTTTCGTTCCTTCACCTACTGAGAAAATGGAATACCTATCTGCTTGTTAATCAAATTTTCTCAATTATACATTCAAATGAATGTCCGACTCTGGGTTTGCAAAAACAATAATTTACAGAGATTATGAAAAACTCTATGATTAAACTATAAAGTGATCGATCTACGGGTAGAAGATAAACAGTGAACTTGTAGATTTAAAAACAAATATTTCGTATAGTATCTACAAATTTCACGAACTAAGGTTGCAAAATAAAATAACTAAACAGTATATAGTTGAGTTGGCATTCCTACTCATACGAGATCCCATGGGGATTCGTAGACATATTTAATCATTTGGGCCGTGACCCGATAAAAAAAATATGTGATTCCTCTAAAAAAAATACACATAATATCTATAAATTGCACGAGACTAGGGTTGCAAGGTATGTGTTTCTACCTCTACGCGATTCCGACAAGAAAATGACGGTCGAATGATGGATCCCGGCAAAGATTGGCAGCCGGAGTGGTGGTATAGTCTTCGGCAAATGGCAATGGCTTTTTCCTCACTAATTTCTCTCTCACTCTCGCTCTAATTTCTTGCTGTTTGTGCGTGATTGTGCTGGGTAAGGAATGAAGGAAAATGGCAAGCCTTATATAGGCTCCACCAAGAAAGATCACCTTAATTATGCCTTTGGAAATCCAAAAAGTCAGTCACGAATTTGACTAACAAAGGGATGATGAACCCTCAGGTTCAAAGGATTTTCTATTTAAAATTCCATGATACACTAGTTTACATTGTATATGGCTAAGATTAGAAAAAAAAATGTTTAAGATAATTAAAGAGGCATTAGAAAATCAAGGAAATTGTATCTAGAATCAAAACAAGATAGGTTAAGTTCCAAGGAATTGAGTTTCATCCATTGAACGACCCAAAAAGAAAATAATAAACAAATAATAATAATAATCTAATACTTCTCACTTTACGTGTTCACCCATGCACCTTTGTTCTCGACCAATCGTTCAATCTAAACAAAATGATAACATAAATAAATTTAATATGGATAAATTTATTTTAATTAAAATGAACCAAAAAAAATTTCAATAACTGCTTGAAAATTATTTATTATATGTTTAAAAAGTCGGGTCATTACAGAAGGTCACTTGATTCCATTCAAATTTTCAAAATTTGTAAAATTTGTATTATTATTAGAGATTTGAAATTAATTAGTCAATTTGATTCTATTAAAATTATAATATTGCTCCAAATAATTTACCTAAGGTATAAAAATTATTCCAAACTTTCACCTAAAATATAAAAATTGCACCAAATATATAAAATTATACTAAATAATTTATCCAAATAAAAAAAAAGTATTTTTACTCTGAAGATTGAGCAAAAATTGTATTGCATATGAATAAAAATTAACTAATAAATAATACTTTATATGTCTATAATTAAAAAAATTAATTTTTTT
Source organism: Arbutus unedo (assembly GCA_014822125.1). NCBI lineage: Eukaryota > Viridiplantae > Streptophyta > Magnoliopsida > Ericales > Ericaceae > Arbutus > Arbutus unedo. The sequence goes on along the minus strand of JABCMJ010009788.1, from coordinate 12,208 downwards.
AACAAATAGAAAAAATGTTGTTTGATTTTTTAGTAGAAATTTTGACCTCACTGATTAAAATTTCTAGATCCTCCCCAGAATATTCTAATATATTTTCGTACCAAAAAAAACTTAATGGTGCCAAACGTAGAGACTAAAAAATAAATTACTATCATAATAATAGCATTTTATTGTAGTGACGATTGCCACCATCTGGGTCACCTAGCTCGATCCTTGAGTTAAAGTTGTGTGTATTTAAGAAATGTCAATATAATTTTATTTTTTATACTTATGAAGTTTCAAATATGAATCATCATATATACAAAATGTCAATAATTAAATTAATATTACGAACGACTACATAATTATTTCTATGAACATAAATTTAAAGTATTATGTTTTGATGTTTGGGAAATTGACGATTGAAGAAGTCTCTTTGGCTCTTCTAATGTGATCTATTCGGCTACTCAGTTTGAACCCCTACTCGTCTAAAGTCGTCCTCGTCCTTGACCCGGAGAAAGCGGGTCTCCCTCTCATCCAAACGGGAGTCCTGGACAGTTAAGTCAGAGGTTTGTGAAAAAAGACACCTGGTGGGAGTGTGCTACACCCTGTACGCGGATTTAAAGGAATAAAGTCGCTATCCATGTGGATGAAAACTCCAAAACGGCCAAATATATGATCCTATCAAAAACTTGTAAAAACGGACTCCTGGTGAGACTAAAAGACAAGAAGGAAACGTGAAAAAGGAGATTGGGGAACAAAATGAAAAGGCACGGCAAAACATTTGAGCACCATCTTCTTCATTTTGTTCTCTCCCAATAATAATTATTCGATCTGACTTAGACATCAGAGAGGTGTTGGTTGTATAGGCGGGAATATTGTTTCCTAGCACTGCACTGGTGTCCTTAGTTGTCTTGCATGTCATTGTCGAGAAGGGATCATCAAAGGCTTTTATTTTTTTTGCTAAGCATCATCGAAGGCTTTATCCATGTATTTTATGTGACCTTTATGTGCCGTAAACATATTCAACTGAAGAACGATTTGTTGGAAATTCAAAGGGTTTGAATGAACGGGACACCGGAGGGTCTCGGGACAACCGAAAAGTCTCGATCGTTTCACACCCCAAGAATCACCATAATGTCTCATTCATGTACCCTCTAAGAGACTCATTCATTCGTGTATCCAAAGGCCATTTGTGTATCATCCAAAGGACATTCATGTATCATCCAAAGGTCATTCATGCATTATCTAAAGGTCATTCCGTTTCTAACGTCATCTCAAAGGCCTTTATATACCAAGCTCATTTTTGGTATTGAGGCAGAAGAGAAAAATGAAATTCTATTTATCCCGAGGTCACTATTCAAGTGAGAGAGAACCAAACACGAGGAAGTTCGACAGGCAAACAAAGTTAGGTGTGACCGAGTTTGTGGAACTGTTTTACTCTGGGAGACGACGCCAGAGCTATCCTCCAAACACCCACAGTGAAGCGGCGATTTCGTCTTAAGGGAACTGTATTATACACATGACTCGGTTCGGTAACACTATATTTAATGTTTTGTATTTCGATTATTGTATTGGAGTTTCAATTTTGTACGTATTATTTATGTTGTTAATAAAAACTAAATATATGTTTTCTCAATTTTCAATCGTCACTTCGAATTTGTCGCTTTATATTTTTCCAACACAATTAATTTACACATGAATGATGTCTAAGATTTAAGAAAAAATATTGTAATTGCGTACTTTGAACAACTATTCACCAAAGTTGCTGAAATGAAGGATATAAAAGCTAATGAGGAGCTTTTGTACAATGAGTGAAGCATGGAACATGATTGCATTTGGAAGGAAGAAAAATGAAATAAACTTAAGCAAAGATAAGAGATAATTGGTGGAACTTTCTCTGCATCTCCAATTTAATATACTAACGTCCACTTGTACTGAGGTAATTAATAATTTATTAGCTTATTATTTTTTTGTCTTTTAGTGAAATTTTTTTATAATTTTGTTTTGTATTAATTTTTTTATAGTTGTTAGTTTGTCTCAATAAGAAATTTTAAAAAAATATAAAATTATAACAAAAGTTAAAAAAAGTTTAGAAAAGACAAAAAATAAGCCCAAAACAGTATTTGTGTTAACTTATTTGCATCTTTAGTAAATTTTTTTAACTTTTGGACATAATTTTATACTTTTTAGATTCCTTTCGTCGAGATGAACTAATAATTACTAAAAAAATATAAAAAAAAAACAAATAAAAAAATTTTTAAATAAAAATAAAAATTAATTAATTAAGTTAATTTTGGCCAAATAAATCCTCACTATCTGTACAAATTACGTATAGATGTGAGATGATAGTCTTTCTCTGACATTCACTTGCCTGCCTCTCTCTTTCTCTCTCTCTCTCTCTCTCTGTGGCAGCCACCTCTCTCTCACACATATTTATTTCTTGATATATTAATTTATATTATTGTTCTTATTTTTTAGCTTTTTATATTTATTCAATTGTTTTTTATAATTTTTTATTTTGCATGAATTTTTTTATAAACTATTAGTTTATATTGAAAAAAAGAATTTTAAAAGTACAATTCTTTGTCTAAAAGTTAAAATAATATTCACTAAAATTAAAAAATAAACCTAGACAATGTCTCTGCTTCAATTTATTTTTTGTCTTTTATGATTTGTTTTAGTTCTTGAACATAATTATTCATTTCTTTTAAGATAACTTGTCAAGACGAATCAATAACTAATAAAATTTAATGTAAAAAATATATATATATAAAATCAAATAAGCCTTATTTGAAGTTTCAAATTAATGCATAAAACTAGGTGCGCAAGCCAAAGTCAAAAAATCAAACCCAATCACTAATTTGGTATGGATTTTCAACTAACCTGATTATTCCAATTCGATTTGAATTATTTTAAATATTTAGTTCAATTTCAAAAAATAAATTTGTGTGAGAGAGAGGAAGGCAAGTGGTTGTTAGAGAGAGGGAGGAAGAGAGATGAGCAAGCAGGTATCAGAGAGAAATTGCCACCTCACATCTGTCCATAATTTGGACATATGATTGGTACCAAAAAATGATACACACATCATTTTTACACATTTTTTGTTGAGAAAAAATCATATTTGTTTTTAACCCATATCACTCAAAATATATTTAAATCTTCCTCAATACAAAACGACGTAATTTTAAATAATGTGTAAAAATAATATAACGAAAATGATGTGCATATAGCATATTTAGTTAATTTCGATATGGTGGCTCGTAGGAGTTTGTTGGCTGATAAATGAGGTCTTGATAGGTGTCCATTAATTAGTTCTAATATTGTGAACTATATTTACTAATTATTGGCATTTGACTCGTGACTAGCACCTCCGAAGATGTAAAATTTAATGTAGTAATTCAAACAGTAATAAATAGTATCAAAATTGACTCTAACAAAAATATTAAAAGTATTGTCAAATTATGCGTGGCAAATGAAAAAAAAAAACTATTTGATGTCAAATTTGACATCAAATGTCAAATGTCGTTTTGCCTTAAATGTCTAAATTTGACATCTTTGTTGAAGATAAAAAAATTTGAATGTCAAATTTAAAGATGTTAAGCCATCAAAAAATTGACATCCTAAAACTTGACATTTTTCTTAGAAATGCTCTAACTAGTTTTTGGCTTTGATTTCGAATTTTAAGGACTTTAGAGTCTGAATTCATGTTGAGCTTCTCTAATTGACTCTTGAATTGTCCCATGCTTAAACTACAAGACAATGAACTTAGTTTTGATCAGGCGAGGGTCTTCGATAAGCTTGTGTTAGTCATGTGTTTGAGACAGAAAACTAACTGAAAAGCAAGAATGAGAGTTTGTGTGAATGAAACTCACTTGGCCTATTTATGGAAGAGTCTATCATAGGACTACGCACACGGTACTGAAAATATCGTGCCATAGACTGCAAGCCACGGTGCTTCTGTTTTGTGTCCCACTTCCGTATGAATTAGGCGCTAACATCCCACGTCTGGCAACTGTATCGTCCTCATGCCTTCTCCGATAACTGTTTGCAATATAGGCAACATGCCCTATCTTGGTCGTGCCGAGCATCATTCCCCTCAACAACGATCAAGCAACTTCTCTTGGGGAAATCACCCCATGACCCTTTTCAACACTAGTCGTATAAGCTAAGGAGGCTCGGCCCAATCTAGAGTTGTACGCTCGGCAAGACTTGAGGCACGCTCAATAGACTTATCGAATCTCACGACCATGTATCAATTGGTCAGTATTGAGCTCGATCTAACCCATCTCTAATAATGATGTGCCGAGCATGCACTTGTATCGAAAGCCCATTCTTTTATGTACTCGACCTATTACAAGGATACAAAAAAGACATATGATATGGGTTAATAAACTACCCATTCGTTCATACTCATTTCAAAAGATTCAAGCGGAACTCAATCATTAGATTGTTCGTTTAACATTTTGAGTCGAGCCTGGGCAAACGTTAAGCGTAACTTAATAACCATAAATTCACTTATTCAAAGCTCAAGCCAAGCTTGAGTAATCTACACAAAGAGATTGACAAGTTAATTGATTTGGATCACCAAAGTAATACCCATAAAAACTTTAAATGTATTAATTGGACTTGGGGCCATCTTGTGTAGTGCTCACAGCTAACCGTATTGTGTGCCAAAACGATATCATTTTGACGTACAAAAAATTGCTCAAATAGTCGAGCAGCGTTCGAACAGTTTTTTGTGCACCAAAACGATATGTTTTTGATGCACAAGATGTCTATTGCGTGCAGGATCCTCCATTTTGTATAAACTGGACCCTTAAACTAAGAATAAGTCTATTAATATATCGCATTGTACATCCTATTGTACATCATACTTACGTGACATTCTTTCTTTTAATTTTCGAATTTGATATCTGTCTCCATCCCCATCTAATTCCCCGAAAGAAGAATTACCTCCAAACTGCATCTCTGTTCTGAACGGATATTAAAAATTCCCATCCCATTTTTAAAAGTTTTCAAAAAAAAAAAATATATATATATATATATGGCCCCGATTTCGATCCGAACTCCAATTTCCTTTTAAAGAGAATCCACTGATTAAAAAGGATAAATTAATCCATCAAAATAGTGTCACAACAAAAGCACCCAAAATTAATGATTCGTTTTCAGTTTGTACTTGGTCATATAGTATACTAGCAAATCATATAGTATACTAGCAAATCCCTCATGCTTAAAAGCCACTTTCCAACGTAATATGATATTAACTTAAACCAATCACATGCCTTCTCAATGATCGCTCATGACAAATTTAATTTTCAAATAATCTTTATTCATGAGTTTTATAATGTGAACGGATTTAATGAACAAAATAAACTTATAACGGAATAAAAATTGGCAAGCTTCAACCCATCTCTTTTTTTTTTAATCGACAAATAAAATTTATTGAATAACAGGCAAAGTATTACAATGATTTTAAGATCAAAATTGTGTCGTCATCATAATGACTACTCGCATTCCAATTAAATTGGCAACCGAGCAGACCATCTCCTTTGTTGTTATCAGTTGTTTATAGTTGTCCAGATACTTAACTGAAATACCACACAAGTGACAGTTGGGTGGCCAAACAAATGGTCAAAGTGAACTAACTCTCTCTCTCTCTCTCTCTCTCTCTCTCTCTCTCTCTCTCGCGTGATTTTATTTCCTCTGTCTACAAATTTGAATGGTTGTTGGCCACGATAAATGAAGATGACCCTAGGCATTATATATTGTCATCACTTTTATGCGTTCAAATAAACATTTAGAAAAAATGGGGAGGTCGTGGGTCGTAGGCTGTCTTTGCCTGTGGCCATTATTGTAGTTATCTATAATTGCAAATAGCACCCACTTCTAGTTTTATTTTTTTAATTTAAAACGTCACACGTACAATTTGTGATCATTGATTTGAAGAATGAGTTAATGGTGATCAATAAATGAAGGAAAGAAAAGGAATTTGAAACTCTTGGGTTTCTTCTGCAATTTGAACTAAGGGTTTGTCTTATTGGTTTCGCAGTGAAGGAATACATAATCACGTCAAACTAACTGTGATGAAATTGAAAATACTACATCCTATCATAGTCCTACACATTCCATGTGTTTTCTTGTCGAATTTTATAACCAACAGATAATTAATCCGTACAATTTTTTTTGTTGATTTCAACATGTGTTAGTTGCAGGCTGCTCCTTTACAGCCAAGTCTGACTCAATGAATCAAAATTTATTTTGCATTGATCCTAGAAGATCTCAAGCATGTTTGAACATTTAATACTCTTTATTGTTTTCTTCTTACTCTGGCCAATATATGGACCTATATATACATAATATGCAGCGTATCAAGAGTTATATTCAAAGCAACTGTGACTAAGTTGAGTAGTAAGTGATCTTTCTTCTGAAGGGAGCGGAGCTCCTCCTAAGGTGAACTCTGGTGATGTACAGGGAAGAAAATGTGACGTGAGAGCAAAATCAAAGAGTGTGAGTCAGAGAGAGGTCGAGAGAGAGAGTTGAGTTTTTTTTTGTAAAACTCTTTTCATATTTTGTTTTTATATGTGAATGTATCCAATTGGAAAACTACGTAATTTTTTTTTATTTCTGTACTTTTTAGTGTGCGTGTGTAATTGATTATGGGCACAACAATTTTAACCAATTGTATAATATGCTATCTATTTTGATTCATATCAAATGCAATACCCAAATGTTAGAGTGAAGACAGTTTTGCAGTAGGGCGTCTGGACGGGATTTCGGCATCCGACGGCAATCGGACGAGAGTCACTCGCGTCCGAACAGGTGACCCAAGGAATTTTCTAGAGGACATGTATTTTGGTCATCTAGACGGAGCGTGGTGTCAAAATTCATTTTTAGTGCATTTTTTGAGATTTTCTAATTTGATCTTTTTATGTAGCTATAAATATAAAACTGCATGGCACTTGAAATTGTAACCGTTGTAACCCTAATTCTCCATCATCATAGTGAAACTCCCCAATAACATGTGGACGTATGATTAAGCTATTTACTTAAATCGGAACCACGTAAATCTGTGTGTCGTATACTTTGATTGTGAGATTGTTTACTGTTCTTACTTTCATTGTGTCCTAACAACTGCAAACAGAGCTCTCAAGATTGAGATGGAGATGGATCAATGGCAAGAGAAGAAGGAAAAGGAATGGGAATTGCAGGAATCAAGAAGTTCGACGACAACAATTTTGAGTATTAGAAGATGCAGATCGAGAATTATCTATATGGTAAGGAGTTGAATCAACCCCTTGATGGTTCGAAACTGAAAGAGATGAATGAAATGAGTGGAAGATCCTATAGGGATTGTTCGGTTGACTTTGTCTAGATCAATTGCACAAAATGTTATGAAGGAGACGACTACTTAAGGTATGATGGCAGCTTTATCAAGTATGTATGAGAAACCTTTGGCTAACAACAATGTACATCTGATGAAAAAATTGTTTAATCTTAAAATTATCGAAGGCACTTCTATTTGTTCATCATTTGAATGATTTTAATACAATAACAAATCAATTGTCGTCTGCTTATATTGATTTCGATGATGAAATATGTGCATTAATTGTGTTGGCCTCACTACCCAATAGTTGGGAATCCATGAGAATGGTTGTTAGCAATTCTGTTAAAAAAAATAAACTCAAATATGATGATATTAAAGATTTAATTTTGAGTGGGGAGATACATAGGAGAGATACAAGGCAATCATATAACTCAAGTTCGGAAGTAAAATTAACAGCAATACCCCTCAAGGTTTACATTTATTCAGAAAATAAGACAAATAGAGAATCTAGGAGTAATGCAACTAAACGCCGCTAAGATTTTCTCCAACAGCTCCCAACTCTTCTTGCTCTAGCGAATTCTCCAACTGTTCAATCGAAATCTGATATGAAACACCAGAGACAGAGAAGTTGCACCAATGAATAATGAAACTCAGTAGGAAATAGTATCCGACAAACAAACTCAAAGAAAACATGCATGCTCAACAGGATATATAAGAACAATGTAAAGGTTAACAGAGTATACTATAACGAAATAACGTAAGTAAACACATTGGTATGTTATGAATTTGTTCTTTTAAGTTTCTAGGAATTCCATCGAAGAACGCCGTTTCCTACCCAACTATCTAACATAAGGCACTCAGTTGATATTGATCAGTCTTTACCTACCTAAGACCTGTAGTCCGAGGTTATATACCTGACTTGAATACTGACCCAGCAATGAAGAAACCTTCTACCGTTCATTGTGAATCCTCGCCAAAATTAGGCCATGTATTATAGGACTCTCAAATAAAGATTTATTCTTCTATCAGATTATGTACCTCTCTTCGTTTTCCTTTTATTCTTTCCCTTGTCGTTTGTCAGTCGCGTTCATTGTGAATTCCAAGTTCAGTTCTCTCTATCTCTGATTCTTCAATGGTCCACTAAACTCTAATATGTATTCACAAATTAAACCGAAGTACCTAGGTGTGTCATTAGCAGGTGGTGAAGATTTGATTAGAAAAAGGAACGTTTTAGCTGTAAGTGTGTTATGTTTTACGTTTGGAAAGAAACTCATAGATTGGGTTGAATTCTACGTTTGCTTTTGATTCATGATCATATGCGTTTTATGATTTAGGTGGTCTGGTTTCTATGATTTTGGTTGATAGAGTCTAAACATTAAGAATATTATGCAGAGAATTTGTAACGAGTTTTATTTATTATATGCGGTAACAATCCTTTGTTCTCAATCATTCTTAAATCCACTATTTTAATTTTTAACACTTCCATCTTTTTGTTATTTATTACTCATTTGTCCTATTTTTGTTTCTGTTTAATTCTTAAATCCACCATGTAAATGGTTTAAAGGTAGGATCACATATTTTGATAGACTACAAGAGCAAACAGTTCTGTATATGTGTTCAATAAATGGAAAAAAAATTCAAGAATCGTAGCTTGAGACATGTTGACCAGGTGCGTGTATGCTCGTCCGAACACTACGAGTTATCAAAATAAAACTTGAGACATGCGGAGTATGCATTTGTGACAAATATCTCAATTTGTTGAGAATGAGAGAATTAATTAAGATTTTTTTGTTAAAAGAGAGAGATTGAGAATATGTTTTGAACGTTCAAAAGATGGCATCACCTCATAGCACATATTAGTAAATAAATTAGAATAACAATTTAATGTCGATTAAATGTAAATGTACATTGTATTATTTTCAAAAAAATATGTATAACGGTTAAAGGAACTCTAAAAAAAGTCCACATAATTAAGGTAAATTATGAAGGTGCTTACATATTCATAGTTGTCGCACCAAAATCCTTATGTAAATTAAGTTGCATTCCAGAGGCGACATGATATTAAATGTTGACTGGTCGGAAGAATGTTTATACTTTTTACAATGTAACAAAGAACTAGACATGTAGTAGTCACTTACTATATATTCTCATATTATTTATTTATTGTTTATTGACATCTTCTTAAAGATAATTTTATTTATCATTTCATCTTATATATGTAGGAATTTGAAGGCAAGTCAGAATTATGAAACTTAAATATGTTATCATAACTTTTAAATAGAATTTGTTAAGTTCAATTCTCTATCATGTTTAGTTGATGATGTGAATAATATAGACGTTTTTACTGTTTAAATATTAAAATAACATTTGATTTTGAATTCATATTAATAGAGTATACTTCAATCTCTTCTGTGCATAACACGGATTCTTGCTAGTAAAAATGAAAGGAAGGAAGGAGGAAAACTTGGATTGAGCTCATTGGGCTAAAAATGAGTGAAATTCAAATAACTTAGTCATAGACTGGGCCATGTTAGTCCAATGAGGGATTTTGGACTAAGATCTACTCAAGACTCAAAGCACCCGCCTCTACCTGCAGACCCAATTCATAAGCCTTAACCCAAACAGAAGTAAGCTTCATATTTGTATGATTAGGGAGGACTCTTTTCAAAAATATGTTTAGCATTTTTCAAAGAATACGTTTATCATTCAAGGGTCCAGATTTAATGTGAAATCTCTCAAAAAATTATCAATTCTTATAGGATCAGTCTATACACGATAAAACTCTTGGTTTAAATAGACCCCCGCTAATGGACGGTGACACTGATTGTCTAATTCGCTTACTAATAGGCAACCTATTGCGGCACTCTAACAAGAAAAGAGAGAAGATGAAATATAGTTAATGAAATATAAAAAAAGAGCAGAGAAGCAAGAGGTCTTCAAATAACCTTTTCTTTTTCTTTTTTTGTAATAAAGCTTATCGGTCCTCTTTCATTGGGAAAGTAAACCTTGTAAAATAGTGAATAGGAGAGGAAGCCTACACTGGGAGAGTGCATTGGGCCCCTGTATTGATGATGAAAAAAAATTAAGAATGACAGTTTGGTTTGTCTTTTTTAAAACATTGTCCATTTGCGAAACTGAATTTATTTCCAAACACAAAACTCCAAGGGTAGACGTATTGTTCAAGACTTAAAATTTAGACATGTATTACTCCCTCTTAGGTTTCAGGTTCAAAATCTTTCAAGTACTATATGAACTCATATGAGGTTAGTTCATACATGACAAAACTCTAATTTTAAATGGATCTCCTGCTAGTAAGCAGTTGAATTGATCACTTAGAGATTAGTCGAGCGGGACATTATGAGATATTAAGAAAAGAAAAAAACTCGTTTCCCACACAAGGAAGGGACGTAGCATCTTTTAGAAAAGTTGAAAAAAGGTTAAAGAGTATATATAATGGTAACATGATTTGATTTTAGAGGGTTCGAAACTTCCAATCATAGGAATGATCATAAAGTTCCTGTCCTCGCGAGCCTAATAACAATCACTAATTTTTGTGGGGACTTCCTTGATGGTTGGAAAATAGGAGCTAGCACATCACCATGGCCACTTGCATATGCAATTAACTGCACCAAGGCATGCTTCTAGGAAAATGCTAAAAAACACTTCATTGGACTGTTGTTTAGGTTGAATAAAATTGTTGGTTTACTGAAAAGGATATATAGGAGTTTATACAAAAGTATATTTATAAATATGTGAAATGTGTATTCATGGATTTTTATTTTTTTTTATAGTTGAGATATCCGGTCGGTTTTGAAATTATTTTCTGTTGAAAATTCAAAGAGAGCTCGAGGTTGTGAATGAAATGGACACTGGAGGGTCTCTCAGCAACCAGAAAGACTTTTCTATTATGCACCCAAGAATCTCCTATTAAGCCTCCATAATCCTCCTTCATGGGTAGCAAGTCAAAAGTCTTTCGGTTTATAGAACTCTAAGGTCTTTCATTGGTTCTATTTATACCAACTCGTTTTTGATTTTTGGGTACACACAACTTACGAAATTTTGTCTACATTAATCCCAAGTTTGTTCTTCAAGTGAGAGAGTGGCAAATACAAGAAAGTTCAACAGTCGAGCAAGGTTAAGTGTTACCTTGTTCGTGGAGCCATTTTATCCCGGAAGACGACGCTAAAGTTATCTTCGAATACCTACAGGAAGCTATCCTTTAACACCTACAGTGAGGCGACGATTTAGTCTTAAGGGGACTGCGTTAAACACATGACTCAGTTCGGTAACATTATTATATTTTTGTATTTTCGGTTCTTGTATTGTATTGTTGCATTAGTTCTATAGATATTTGATTCGTTTCTTATGGAATAGATGTATAGTTTTTGGAATTTCTTTGTATCTTTCGAATCTATCGCAATATAATTTTTCCTACATTCTCAACCTAATGCCGACAAGTCTTTAAAGGACCAATTTTACCGTATACTTACGGAAGTCTCATTTAAAGTCAACGTTTTTTGTCTTGTATGAATTGACTCCATAAGAACTAATAGCACTTAAGAGATTTCGAATACGAAACCTAAAAGAGAGTATATCTCTAAGTTCTAAGGTTTAACCACCAAATCAACCCCTTGGGCAAGTGATCCCTTATTGACAAATGTTTTCTTATGTTAGTGACACTTTATTTAGATCAACTCCGTGTGTTAATTTTTACATGGGACTATCAATAATGTGATTATTTATACTACATGTATAAGGTGAAACATGGTACTTAAACGCAATACTCAAATGTATCCGACAATACCTTTGACGATATTGGTGTAAAGATGTTAATTAAGGAGCGTCGAGCTAGAAAAAAATTCATAATATTGTTTTATAAGTTTGTCATGTACTAAAAAAAAA
>JABCMJ010009786.1:0-23804 GCA_014822125.1 Arbutus unedo | reverse complement strand
AGAAGACAATTTTGTATAAAATATTGAAATAGATTCTTTTTAACGTAAGGGAACTGTACCTGGAATCATAAATTTATCCTATGTCTCACTGTCTACTCCGTACAATTTCTATATATGTTCCCCTGGGTAGATGATCTATGGTGAGATAATTTGATCCGTTAATCAAAATCAAATGATTTTATGACATAATTTATATTTTTTAAAATAGAGAAGAAATATGATTTTCGAGATAAATCATTCACAAAAATGATGAAATCAAAATAAACGAGGTAAATAATTGAGATGAATTTATGTTAATTGTTTGACTGTCGAGTTTTCAAATCTTAAAAATATATAGTTTGAAATCGATAAATAACTTAGTGTAGTCTTTGTATATAATATCTAGTAAAAAAGAACTCGAAGTATACCCATTAGTTAGCTGATTTTGATAATTGAAACTCAACAAGCCTCGACGTGAAGACTAAAATGACTTTATTTGTAATTTGGAGTACACCCATCAACCATTGCTTGTTTTTATTTTTATCTTGCAATTTTTAGGGTAAAACCCTTCTTGTTCTTATTATTTATTTGTTTTTTAATGATACAATTCGCTCGCTCAAGCAGTCTCTCAATATTCGAAATCCAAATTAAAATGTAATTGAAATTTAAACTATTCACAAAAAATTCTTTATTCTTAATTAAAAATTAATTAAAACCTTGGATCATTACAGTACCCAGTAGCAGTTACTTGATTTTATTGTATCCTGTGTAATTTGGAGGGTAAAACCCTTCTTGTTCTTACTATTTATTTGTTCTTTAATGATATTTTGAATTACCAAATAGAAAATAAATACTTTAGTGACAGTAAAGCCACCTCCATCATGTGCCGGATAAGTTTTTGTAGTGAAAATATTATGCGAACAAATTCGAACAATATCTGAAACTTCAAAAATAATACATTGGTTTTCATTAATAATAGAAACTGAAATTACAGAACACGAACAATATAAACTCAAAGTTATCAATTTTGTACCGACGAATGTACTGATTTTATTATTAATACGGTACGTATTGATACCGAGTTTTGGATTTATCGCTTAAAAATAATATAAATTCCTCAAATAATATCTTCTATAAAAATTATAATTAACATATAAAATAGACCCCACAACTTAAAAATAAATCACCAAAATAATACACCTATGATATTTCAATATCATTTAATCAATCATAAAACTACTTTTTTAATTTTTTTTTTTGTTTATAGTGAAACTTTTTGAACTTATACTTATACTTTTATATTTTTTTATAATTTTCTCATAAAAAGAATAATTAATTTTAAAAATGACAAAAACAAAAAGATACCGGCTGAGATCTGGTACCCTACCGGAATCGTTGGTATTCTTGCCAGAACAGTATAGACTTATGAGGGTACTGATTTTGCGCTGATACAAAATGTACCATTCGATATAAAAGGTACGAGACGAGATTGATTACTTTGATATGAACTGAAACAATACAGGTACAAACTATAAAATGAGAATAAAAATAGCATGCAAAAGAAATGATCCTAAGTTGCAAGAGTGTGAATAAAAACATAGGAGCATGCCCTGAGGAACTCATCCGATCAATCATAAATCCTCCAAAAGGCATCCACAACTTTCTAGTGATCCTTTCCCTTTTTTTTTTTTTAACATTTTTTTCCTTGAACTACCAAACTACACGTCTTCTGTTGAGATGGACACAGAAAAACAAACACCTCTGCCACTGCCCTACTCTACTTATTTTTCTTTCTGTAAATTACGGTAACTTCCCTCCAGGTTTCTCGTAAATACACTGACTTTCTTTGTAATTTTAAAAAATTATTCCAATTTGGGGATGTAGTACAACCCATGTAGTGACCGTATAATACTGACAAAATGACATAATTTTGCCAATTTTAATTTCTTGCTTTATTGTCAAAATTACGTCACTTGACCTCACATATTTTGGCAATAATTTATTAGATAGGTCGAAGTGACGTAATTTCAAATGCAATAAAATACTCATATGGTGGATTGATATATCTTATGCTAGGTTGAGAAGCGTCGATGCGTAACGCAACTCCACTTGACCACTGATCTTGTGGTTAGTATATGCGTAGGCCCTTGAGTTGGGTGTATTTATTTATATTTTCAGAAATCTATGATATTAGATAAAATCTTGGTTGGTTGTTATTTTTATGCTTAGCTTGGAGCCATTTTTATGTATTGATAGTCTTAGCGTAATGAAATTGGCCTTAGTGGCGCTTTTGTGGGTATTGCCTTAGTGTTATTATAGATACTGTCTTAATGACGTTATCTGATTGGTTTAGGACCACTGCAATACTTGCTCATTACAAGGGGGGCCTGCACTGCATCTCCCAAATTCAAACTATTATATAATTGTTTTCTTTACTGTTAAAATAAGTTAAACGTCGTTAGTTAAGCTATTAAAACTTCAAATTTGTAATTTTTTTTCTTTGTTTGAGTTTCAAGTTTAGAATGATCTTAAAAAGATTCAACGTATGTGACATGATAATAATTATATTGTAATTTATTTTGGCAAAAAAGAAACTCCAAAGTCAAATTTTTAATAACTTGACTAATAATGTTTGATTGATTTTTAATAGCATAAGAGGTAAACTGCGTAATGCTTTTAAGAATATAAAAAAGTAAATAGGGGAGATGGGTACATTTTAAAAAACTTCAAGGAAAGTCAGTGTAATAAATCAATTTTCTTTTTCTTTTTCAATGAGTGGGCCAATGAATGATTTAGAGCTGGTAATATTATACTAGTATCCATATATATCACCCACCAAAAAGTATGATAAGCTGTATGCATCACCAGCCCATATATGTGTATATATATAGCACAGTTTTTATATTAATTCAATCATATCTCACATATATAATAATATGTGCTTAAAGTAGATTAGAAACCAAATGGTCTGGGCTTTCCTCTACGGTTCGGTTTCCCAACAGGATGCAATTTTCATTTTCTATCCAATGATCTGAGTCGATCAATTCAAAATATTTCTCGAGAAAATAATCAACTTCAAAAAATATAGATAATCATGCAACGAGAAATATATTTTCTCTACGGTCATATGTAGCCATAAGATCATCAAAAGACATTGGTGGACCCAAAAGATTGGATTCAAGGAGTTTGTAGTCTTATGCCAGACAAAATGATGTGTTTTATTTGTTCTTCTCTTCAAATTATATCGTTTGGATCTTTATATATTTTATAACAATTTATGTGATAGATTAAAATAATATAGTTTCAAACATGAATGAAATCAGGAGGTCAGTAGAGGCGATTGTTCCTAAAAAAAAAAAAAAAACTTATATATATATATAAATTTAAAAAATTATATAAAATATATAAACTCGTTTTTATTAAATATTAAATATTTATTTTTTTAGTATCAGATACCTTTTTGACTTTATCACTAATTTCGAGGGAAAAAAAAGAAAAGTATATCACTTTACTTGAACTATACGCGCTGCACTTCCAAATCCAAATCCGAGAAGTTGAGTTAGTTTCCTAATATAGAATATATATATATATATAGGGTGTAGTTGTCGGCAGGGGTACGAGGTTTTAAAATTTGGCAAGTAAATAAGGGGGACGTGGTCGCCTCCCCACCTTTCGTATCAAAAGTCTACTCTTCACTTTCTCTTGCTTTGGTCATGCCTTTTAATTTATTTCCTCCCATATCCTTCCCTTCCCCACCCTTCCTTCTCGTATGTGATGCATGTTGAATACCAGCCGTCCACGTGTAAGATTACTTTCCTAAAGGCGGGTTTGATTGCCCCATTGATAGTTGGGCTTTTACTTGTTTTGACTTTATGATAGGTTTAGCCACTTGATATTATACTAGGCGTTTCCATTTTGATTAAGTTTCCATATGCATATAATAGCCCTAATTAATTAATTAATTAATTGTGGATGATAATTGTCATCTGAATTCATAGTTCTTATGATGTGAACACCCACGTTAAAATCAAAGTGTAATTTTGTTCATTCTCATTTAATGAGAGTGAATATTACCTTCATTTATATCGATTAAGAAAGTGTAGATTTCACTTGTGCAATATATTTTTTTTAGTAATTATGAGATTAACTCACTCCCTCTCAACTAATGAGAATGAGGATAAGGTTTACTAAGAATAAACAAAATCAAATTATATACGTTTACCTTAAGTTAATTTATTGTAAGATAAACTCGAGGTACCTTATTTTATAACTACGTAAAATTTTGATTTAAATACCACAATATAGTTCTCAAGAGGTAATAAATAAGAATCTTATCCATTATCTCTGCAAAGAATTTATTTTTGTAACTCAAACTCGTATCATATTGCGAGGATAGGATATTTCACTAATCATTAACATCAAATTATAGAAGTTACTATGTCTACTCAATCCATAACATATTGTGTGACAGGACATAATAGTCTGTAAAACAAAATTATCAAAATGTCTTCAAAAATATACATATCCTAGAGGAATTTTTCGATTTAGTGAGATCAGTTGTGACACTATACATCCCGCCCTGCGTAAACCTGGTAATTAGCAGGCCCATGCCCTAAGGTGATCTCAAAAAACAAAATAAATGAACTATTTAATTCACTAGACTGAGTTTATTTTGAAGTTGGGGGCCGAGTTTAGATGGCCCATTCTGACCTTTCAAGTCACATGCCCAAGTGTCCATGTTCGTTACACATATGCTTGTTTTTTTGTGTCATAAGTTAGGC
This sequence comes from Arbutus unedo, assembly GCA_014822125.1. NCBI lineage: Eukaryota > Viridiplantae > Streptophyta > Magnoliopsida > Ericales > Ericaceae > Arbutus > Arbutus unedo. The sequence goes on along the minus strand of JABCMJ010009786.1, from coordinate 19,044 downwards.
CAGAAAATGTGAAAATGATATAAGTCAGTGTGTGTAGAATTGGGACACAAGTAGCTCGTCTCAAACAAGTTTATGAATACAAATTATTCGTTCATATTTGAATAAAAATGTGTTTGAAATTGTCGGATGTACGTAAAATCCTTCATAATCATGCGAGTCTCAGCTCCCATGTGCGTTCGATAATTCCGAACATATTTGTGTCTGAATATACATGAATAATTTGTGTTTTAAAATTTTTTCATAAATCTTTATTTGCAAGAACTCCTCCATATGGAATTTGAGGGAGACAGTACCTTAATTTTAAGTTTGGACCAAAACATAAAGTTGCTAGCAATAAGATCCTTCCGAGTGACGATTTCTTGTGTCTTTTAGTGACACGATATGAAACCCACTACGAGCCCATTTAATTATTTTAATTATTTATTTCACAAATCTTGATAAGTACATTATCATTATAAAAACTTAACTTGATCAGACAACAATATCTATTTAAACAGACTATATTTGTCTCAAGGTCAATGAATAGTTAAAGTTTGATCGTCTATTAATATTAAAACTATGATTTGACAAACAATTTCTACTGGCCGATAAAGTTATATTTTGTACAAAAAAATTCAAGTCGAGGTTTATAAATTTAAACGACTCGAATCGTCAAATGGTAGCGTTTCCGGTCCTATTCCGAGTCCCGTGATCATGATCCTTAATTACAGGGCTCACCTTGCCCAGCCTGCCGGGGAAATTTTGTAGAATACAATGGTAATCTGAACTCAAGCAGAGACTTATGCAAGATCACATAATATCATTGAACCCAGGGTAACTGAAAATCCCCACAAATGCACTGTATTCCAACCTTATATACATACAAACTGCATAGGCAAATACAGGTTTCGAAAAGTTTTTGGGGTGGCGAAAGAGAGAGATTTAGCCACAACATAACCCACAGATTTTCACAGAAGTTACCACTGCTTCGTTGCCGAAGTGTTAGTGGAGAATATAATCTCTCTAGAGGGCGAACCCTCAGCTGATACTTTTCTGGCTATAGCAGTTGAAGAATGTAAGGTTTTGCCGATTGTTCTTAGATGGCATGGATTATCAGCATCTCAAAGGGAGTAAGTCGTCAGCGAAGAATGTGAAATATCGAGATAGATCCTTCCACTCTCTCTGAACCAAGACTAGGGCAGCAGAATGGGATGTTCATCCCACCATAGACACATACATATATACGTATCCAAAACTGACGGTACGGGTTCAGGGTGTGGTAGTCATCTGTCAGGCTGTTAGTAAGGTTGTACTTTTCACTTTCTTCTGCTATAATAGACTCCACCACCAGAATAATGCTGAAAATAACGGTGCCGCGATCCAGCACTACCCCTCCCACCATGTCCGTCCCAAGTGTGGCCCCGACCAGAAACTCTGCTTCCCCCACCACTTTGCATCCATCCTGTCGGTTGGGTCCCAGCCCCATTATGCTCCTCCTCTTCCCTATCATTATATTCCAAAACCAACCTCTTGATATCTTGCTTTTCTTCAAGTTCGGCTGCTTCTTTCTGTTTCGTGCTTTGCACAAGTGAGCAATCCCTAGGAATGTACATCTGTTTTGTCTGTTGCTTGCTCCCTCGCTTCACGAGAACTTTCACTCTAACCTCCTTGCTTCCTCCCGCCTCCTCATCCAACGTCTCGTCGCTGCTTTCCACCTCGAAGCCACCTCTTCCGTGATGGTCTTTTGTGGGGCCCTCAAAGATGTTCATTGGAATCGTCATGTTAAGTGTTGGTCGGGCTCGTAGTTCTAGCTTTCGTGAATCCAAGCTCTCCTGCATTTTACAGTTTAAACAATGGTTTATTAATCTTTGACAGCAAGCCCACAACTTAGTCATAGGTTGAATAGAACACAATGCCAACAAGGACCACATTAAGGGAAGTTGCTTTGGTAACCACGTGCCATGGCCCACAACTAAAATGATTGAAGGTTGTAGAGAAAATAGATATTTGCTAATTGTTCTACGAAGCGGATACTTCTAAGAAGGTGGACCGACACGATAACACGTATTGACACTTCTAGACGCATGTTTGGACGCTCGTACAAAGATATCCCACTTTCCTTTTTTCAGGTTAAATTGAAACTTTGATATGCTTCATACAATTAGCGAACATGCCTGTCATTTCGATAGACAAGTCTTCTCTACTGCCTTTAACTAGCGCTTTTCAGCTGAATAATTTGAGGATCTGGCATTCTCCACCAATCAGTCTAAAGCTCATGGAGTAGATTGAGAAAGGCTCATTTTATAATGGAGCTCAAGTGCACCAACTTATCCAGAGATCCAACAAGATTGGCCTTCGAAACATTACACGTTAATTAGAATCCCACGATAAAAGGAAAAAATTGTAAACTCATACATATTCCCCTCAGACTTTAGCAAGTGGTGTTACAATTGCCAGTTAAATATTGCAAATACTTCACAAATACCTATTGTTGTGTTAAATATGACACACCCCAGATGTAAAAAACACCAACATATTTTGTGGATATGCTCCACATGTCGTTTCCTATATCTTGTGAATGCGTCGATGTTTCAGTGTCGAATCACTTGTCTGTGTCCGTGCACCTTAGATCTCAACCAACTATTCTTTTAGCTTACTCCAAATATAGCAAAATTTTGAATTGTCTTCCTTCTATATTATAACTACAATGCAGGAAAAATGGACTGTTATTAAAGCAAACCCCTACATCTTACCTGCATCAGAGCCTTGAGTTCTTTTTCAAACTCGGCTTCCTCCAGAGGGTCCACCTCTATCACCCTCTGCCGAAAGTGGACTTCTTCATCCTCGTCATCCTCTATACCGTCTCCATCATCATAATCATCTTCACTATCGCCCACATCATCATGATTCTCATCCAAATCTTCTTCCTCGTCATGCCCCTCTGGGTCAATGGTGCTACTCTCTGAATCAGTGTCACTGTCTGGAATTCCCTCATGACTTCCACCGTTTTCCTCAACCACTCCATTCACAAGGTTTTGTCCGTTAACCGAGATGCTGCTGGATGTATTCCTGCTTGGAGGTTTTTCTATGTCGGAGTGTTTCTCACTGTTGGCCTTATCTGTGGATACAGATCGTTCATGCTCCTCAAGTTCCGTCAGAACTGAATTAACTTCTTCAATAGATGAATATCGTGTCATTTTTGGGCGTAAATCCGCAAATAAGTCCTGCAAATTTCAATTATAAGCTCATCTAATAAACAAAAGGGGGTGATTCTTAGAAGCAAATGTGTAAAACAGTAAACAAATACAAGCTATTTTTTTCTAATTTTCTTTCCGAAAAAAAAAAAAAACATAGAGACAGTATTGAAAAAGCGCCTGGAATTCTAGCTACTCCCAAGTTCCTGTGCCATCAACTCAAGTCTCCAAGGGAAGTTTCATTTATTACTAAATTCATGTGATTATTGGCTACCATAGCACAAGTTATAATTCCAGATTCTTATTTCCTGCTGTGTTTGGCCGCTTGGGTTAATCCATGTGGTTTTAGAGTTGGAAATTCACAATATTTTATTCCACTTCCAGTGACTTGCTCCTGGTCAGTGCATTATTCCTCACAGAAGATCAAATCCCAAGAGTCCTCTGTATTGAATAGATGATCCTCAGCAACTATCAAGTCCACTTCAATTAGGGTTACAGAAATATAATTTTCATGTTCTTTATTTTTCAAAGAAGGGCAGGACGGAGGGATGCTGAGGTGGTGTCCCATGTGGGTAACGGGCTCATAGCCAGACCCTGCTGCAAGTAGGCCCATTTCACATACAAACAAACACTGCAATGAGAGCCCACTGAGATCACGCACAAAAGCCAATAAGTCGAGATGTCATCCCCGACTCGACACTTTTGACCTTGGTACCTCCATATCTTCTGGGGGCAACTTAGGGCCACTGGACTACCCTTTGTCGTAACTTGCAACTATTTTTATTGCTATGTTTAACGATGTAATCCTAAGCCAATTGAGAATGAAAATTCTTGATCAGCTATCCTACCTTTTCTTTCAAAAGAATAAAACAGGACCATATCACACCTTTTTCTTTCGCATTACGGTAAGGCCATACTACATGAGTCATTATAAAGCCACAACAGTTCATTGAAGAGATAGCGATGAAAGCGGAAAGGGAAGAAGATGAAAGAAACAGAAAGGAACATGGTTCGATAATATAAAGTATATTGGAACCTATATAAAATCGATTTTGGCTTTCCCTGGCTAAGGACCTCCTTCCCACAGGCCTGCAGAAAGGGTGGTTTTCCAGCAACTATATTTTCATGGCTATATTTCTTTCAGAAATATTAATTGGAGCCAAATAAAAATAAGACTGACCTGTAAGTCAAATTCAATATCCAGTGGTAATGCACCCTTGCTAAGGATATACCTCTGGAAATGAATCAAGAATCGGTCAAGTTTCTTCTTCGAAGAACCACGATCAAAATAATGCCCACAAGTTTCCAGAAGTGCAATAACCATCCTGGCGCGAAAAAAATCTTCGGGTGGATCCAACACATCTTGCTAATAACGTGGAAAGCCAAAAAAAATACACATTACCACTTCGCAGAATTCAAAAAGCAAAACAGAACAGAGACAAAGCAAAGCTCAGAACTGAAAAACCAAAGTACGTTTAATTCCCAACATTCTACAAGACTGCTCCCTCCCTACATCAAGTGAAAAATCTCTCCACACTTGAAAATAACGGCGATAGTTACTTTTTTTTTGGTAATATGGAGATTCATTATGACAAATACGTTGCTTCTGTGCCAAAAAATTCTCCAACTCCTAAAGAAGTAAATCAAGTGACAAAAGTACCAAATGCATGCTCCTATTTGGTTTCAGATTTCTCCAGTTATTTCCGACTTCCAAGTATGACAATGGTATGCTTGTAAGGATGGAGAATAAGAAAGACTTCACAATCTCTTTGACGAGAAAAGGTATGAGTGAAGTTTACAGAAGAAATGCAAACCACATTAGAGACCCTCCTTCACTCAAGCTCATCACCTACACTATTTCAGAGGCACGTTAATTTGATAAAACCAAATCAAGAAACATCAAAATGGAGTTCAAACCCAACACTCTCTCTCTCTCTCTCTCCATGCACAGGGATATCTTCTCTAGAGAAGAAATTGCGAATAGACCAGTGGACTTAGTTTGTATTTTCGCCATGAGATGCAAACCCCATAACCAGAGAACAATTACAGCAAGTGCAAAAAACAATGTAAAGACTCAGTTAAGGTCTTTGTGTTTGTGTCGATTGCTTAACTGTTTAGACAAGATTCTTTTCCATAGTTGGTCACTTGGGCAGATATTAATATAATAAAAAAATGATTCACGAGGAGATAGGCAAGAGCAAGAAAGCCCTGGGACTTCCAAAGTATGCACAACTTGTACTTCGAATTGGTAATTTGAAAAGAGGGATAGAGATGCTGGTACTCTTTAAAAGAAACGGGACGGACTTGAACCAGCATATGGATATTGGTTAAAACCTCAATGGGTAATTTTACAAAACCTTGTAAAAATAGAAGGTAACAGTGCGTTTCTTAAAGGTCAGTGGAGTCCATTGCCCAACCAAAATTGAGCATATACAGGACAATATCCATAACTGCTACCAAAATGTTCTAAAACAAGAAATTAATAAACCCATACCTCTGATGTCCCATGGCCAAAAACGAGAATCAAGTAAAGTGTATCGAAAATGACAGAGGAATCCAGTTGTTCATAGTTGTACAGCTCTCCTAAGAGCCGCATGTGCGCAAGGCGTTGTTGTTGCATCCCAAAGTCATTCAACTCTAGCCCCACCCTGATTTCCTCCAAGACCTAATAGTGAAACCAGTAGAAGTTACAACCAAAGCACAAATTGGTTATAAACACGTGATAAATGAGTGCCTGTGATGCAGCAATGGACTTTTTTTTCATTTGGTCGAAGGGATCATGTAGCACAAATGCATACCCAAAAACTGGTCTTAGATAAGGTGCAAGCATCAAGGTGAGCTAATAATGCATAGAACTTTTATTCAAAGAAAGAATATAAATGATGCAAATACAATAAAAAAAGACTAAAGGAATGGAAAAAATGAATTCTTAGGGTAACCCTTGACATCCATTATAAAGTAAAAGGGCATCTCACATACCATTTCGTAAGGCCCTCGGTAATAATGGTAGGCTAATAATTTTTCTCTGAGGGGTCAATCCATGGGACACTTTTTTCGAAAGTACTTTTAGCGGTAATTAAGCATTAAGGAATTTGTTTGCCTTTTCAAGCTGCTACTTTCGGACAAGCAACTCCTGTACTTGTTGGTTGAATTCCTCCCACTCCTCATCCGACATGCGGTTTAGATTTGGTACTTCAGGAAGATTAAAAATCTTAGGCCTTCCACTATTTTTTTTCGTAGACTCTGTGTGGGTAGGTGGAGCTACGGGAGATGGGTAACAACAGCTATTCAAATAACAACACAAATGCCTATGGAAGCTTTTAAACTGAAGTGCCAAACAAATCTTAGCCACCTCGTTGTGACTTAAGACATCCCACCATTTTATAGCTTTAACAAAAATGTACTGTTGATTTGTGTGTCCTCTCTAGCCTCTCACTTTGTCTAGCAAGAGAGAAACCCTTGTACTTGTTTTGTATCAAACACATTTCCACCAATCATCTTAACACACTATGAGCGACAAAAGAGAAAAATTCACAAACTTAGTCTTCATAAATTGCATCACAAACAAAAGTAGGAAAACATCCAACAGGCCAATTGTTCGAGTTTCGGATCTTGAAGGGGAGTTAAAATTATATTCGCACCATGTTTCCCTGTCAAAATCCAAGTGTAGAAACAATTGTCTGAATCTAATAATAAATCAGACATAAAAAGTAATCTCAGCAGAGAATCTACAGGAAAATTAACACAACCAAGATCCAAGTTCTTATTTTATCTGAAGTAGATTAAGCAAGTCATGCTATATTCAACAAATTACATGCATCTAAGAAAATTTGGTAATGGATATAGAATATACGACTTTGAACCTCTCCTACAGAATACTGTCAAATGTAGAGATGTTGTCCCAGAAAAATTACACTGGTAAATGTCACAGCTGCCTAACTATGAGAAAATTAAAACGCCGACAACTATTATGCAGAGCCATTCCTAAAATGATGAATCATCAGAATAATAGGTGTGCCTAAATAGGCTATCTTGCATAGCTTACAAAACAATAAGGTTGAATTCTAAAACTAGATTAATTATTGAAGCTTCTCAAGTTTATACTTTATAATGACATGAGTAGTACATTTTGAAACATAGAAAACATAGTTCTGAAGTACAAAAACACAGAGGTAACGGCTGTTAAAAGCAAAACTAGGTTGTACAGAGGAGTCTTTGCAAGTTTGCAGTAATACAACAATCATATAAAAGAAAGTCACACTTGAGCAGTTTAAAACGACGAGGACAGAAAGCCTCACCTAGAGTACTAAGTGAAAAGTGAAAATGGAGTACAATAAAAAAAAAGTAATCTAAAAGGAGAAATTTCCTAACCCTTTTCGCACAACAGCAGCCTCTCAACACCCCAAGGAACCGGCCCCAACCACTAATAACAACAGTTGTCTATTTACCACTATTAGCCTACAGTTTAAATTAGAGGCAGGAAAATAAATATAAGAATGACATGGGCATAAATGCTTGGTTTCAGTGCGAAACTCTACAGCAGACGATACAACGCAATAACTAGATCATGCTGTCCCATGTGAATAACTCAGCAACTGAAGTTCAATGGATAGTAAAACTTTAGTTTAAATCATGAGCAGGCAGCCATATAAAAATGCTGCATCGTCATGAGCTTGCTTGCTTGATCTGGAGAAAATATAAAGCTCTTAAGCACAAGCCAGTTTCCCTATTCGAACGTGTACTCTCAAATGCAAATACAGAATATATTATATACAACAGCGCAAGCATTTTGCGTCCAAGCCACGCATTCGTCTGATTAATCAGCAGATATCTTGACTAAACAATCGAGCCATGTAATGCAACTTGAGCGGCCTACACTAATGGTGATTGCCCAACAAAAAGAAGAATCTTTTGTCATTGCAAAACAGGGAACACGGAGAAAGCGCAAAAGAAGGAAAATCAATTTATTGCAGCAATGAACAACAGGTTTATAAGGGGAAAGGCCAAAATGCTCTCCAAGGCATTTAGAAGAACCAACCTCATCAACAACGGCAACTGCAAATTCATCATGATAGCGACTCAAGCCAGCAGTAAGTGAAGCAATCAAATGAATCTGACCATACTTTCCCTTCTGAACCTTCAAAAAGCATTTTAAAAGGTATGGCTCGCATTCATTCCATGGTAGTTTACGAAGCTGCCTTAGCACATGCTCAATGGAGGACTTATCAAGATCTGAGAAAAGTAGCTTTCTGATATACTACAAGGATTACCAGAAAAGACACTCAGCAATCAGTGATATCATGTCATATAAGATGCAAAGCCACTGAACTCATAATTTATACCTGATGCAATGGTGGACGGACTTTAGATATTCGTGCAGATCGTTCTGGTGGTTTGCACAAGTAATATGCATTTTCTACTAGTGTGCTGTGACGAGGATCCAAATTTTTGACATTCTTTAAGCGCATTAAAATCTCCAACATGTTGGCCATGCGTACAGAAGTTTCAGAGGACCGGTAAAGGAAACGGCCACATGTCTCCAGAAGATTGCAGGCAACATCAATGTTGTGATGAGTAAAATCATCTAAACATGTCTGGTAAAAATGAGGAAAACTTCAACAGTTAGTATAACAGCAATACTAACCAGTTGTCTCAACCTCAAAATCAAGAGTATAACTCTTTTTAATACGTCCATTGACAGCATAAACTTCCTATTAATTTTCCAACAAAAAATTCCATCCAGCACACGTTCAGCTCAAGTAAGATACAGCCTTATTCGTTTCAATTTTAACAGCCCCATCCCCCAAACCCCACAAACATACACACAAAGATGCAGACGACAAAAAAAGAAGTGTTCATTAGACATCAAATTAACAGTTGGACAACCCTGCTTCTAAAGTAGAAACAATTGCAAAGGAGAGTAAAAAAGGGTTGTATGAAAAGCAATTTAAAAAACATATCCCCATGGAGTAAAGCCACTGGAGAACCACTTCCAACCATACCTTTAAACAACTAAAGACGAGGCCAGCTGAAGCAATCTTGAACTTGCAGAGTTCTCCAATGAACCGGATATTCCTGATCTTTGACTCTATATTCATTTGATCCTGGAATAGAAATTGCAGTCCACCATAAAGTCACAGGTAGACAAAACAAGAGAAAAACACAGAGCAATTCAAAAGAAGCCACTTTTATTAAGAAAATGCATTGAACTACTGAATATACCTTCTTATTTATCAAAAAGTTGAACTCTTCCTCCAACAACTGCAAGAGCATGGAAGAGACATCCTTCATGCAAGTCGACAGAGTGGCAACCATGCGTGAGTAGTATGGCAGCAGTTCTAGAGATGTTCTTGGAACATTAAACAAAGCCCTCACAAGCTTTTTCCGGTTTGACTTGGAATTTAAATAACAAAACTCAACCTGGCAAAATAAAATTCTCTCACAGTAAGGTCTAGAGATGCATAACATGCATCTTTCAAAGTAGAATGGCAAAAATACAAACAGTAAAGCTTAAGCAAGAATGGGTCATTACAGTCAACTGGTCGATAAGGTCACGGCTCACACAACTGGGTAGCCTCTGCAACAGACCGTCCAAATTTGTCCCTTCGAGACCTTTAGTTTTCTCCTTTTCAGTTTCTCCCTTTCTTTCAACATCTTTGCCTTTTCCTTTCTCTTTGTCTGGATCTTTAGTCTTTTCTTTATCTTTTTCATCTTTTTCTTTACCTTTCTCATTCTTTCCCTCCTGAGAATTTCCAGAATCTGCAAAAACTTCTACAGAATCTAGGCTAGCCATCTGGCCTTGGTCTGATTCAGGGGGCGAATCCTATGAATTAAAGATTTCTGTATAAGTAGCTACACCAGAATCATAGAGAAAATGTCATAAGAACTTCAATACAATATAGACCATCTCCCATACATGACTTCTATGAAAACATATCTTTTCAACATCTAATGGCATTAATAACTGCAATATAGAAACAAAAGAAGGATATATACATTGAAACACATACAAAATCCAGACATAATGGTTCAGTACAGAGATGGACAGCATCTTATGAAACTCAAGCATAAAAGCTACCACTTTCCAGACACACTTAGAGCCCTTTGGTGTGTAAGACATGGTGAGAAAGAAAGTATTGGGAGAAGAGATTTCATGAGGGAAAAAATGGACAATAAAAACCTATAATAACGGAGGGAAGAAGAAATGGTGAGGAGGGTGGGTGGGTGGGGTTGGTGGTGGTTGTTTGTTTTTTTTTTTTTTTTTTTTTTGGGGGGGGGGGGGGGGGGGGGTTGACCAATAAAAACGTATAATCACTTGCCATTTCTCAACTCTTTTATTCATCCAAATGAGTGGCAGGGTTCTCCTTCTTTTTCTTTTCTACCATTTCCCATTATCCAAATGGGCTGTTAGGAAATATATGACGCTATCCAAATGGGCTGTTAGAAAATAAATGATGCAAACCATCGCCCAAGCATAACGAGAACTGATTATGTATTAAAGAGAGTTTAAATTAGTAAATATCTGAGTTTCTTCTAAGCTGTGCAAAAGCTCGAAAAATATCATAATGTACAGGGGCAACAATAGATTGGGTACCAAAGCATATTTACAGAGAAGAGAATGGAGCATGACAAATGTCAGGAAGATCAATACACCAAGAAAGCCTGTAACAGATTGGTAAGCAAAAGTGGTCAAGGCAAAGCAGATACTATCAAAAATGTTCGCATGTAAACATGGACAAAGCCCTTTGCCATGCTGGTGGTCGGTCTCAACACAGAACAATCAGACTCTCATGACCATTTGATTCTCTGGATATCAGATATTATTCAGGAGAAGAAAAAATTCCAGATATCAATTTTTAGAACTCCCTCCAGAACGAGGAGACAAGAAGCTAATAACTTAGAAATAACTGACAAGTAAAAAGATATACTTAGAAAAACAAAAATTTGAAGCGACAAAACCGCATATATGTTGCTATCCTGGAAGTAATTGTGAGAAATGCATGGAGCCAAAGAATGATTTGCCAATACTATACAAACTGATGCAATAACGCATACGGATGTAAGCTATTAGAGCAAGCCAATTTCAAAATACCATCAGCTGTAATCTAAGTGATTTGAGCAGGACGGTAATTCCTTACAGATGGTTGTTCTTGTGTCTTTGGAGATTGCTCATTCGCCTTGGGTTCTGCTTCTCCGAGTAATACTGCGGGAACAAATGCTCTGGAAAACAAGCACAGATATATATCAGTAACCTCCATTGGAGACACTTCACTTAAGGTGCCACTGCAACCAACTAGGACTATCTGACCAAACAAACAAGCTTACTTTGTTTAACATGCAATTAGCAAATGATACCATTTATGCGACAATCACAAACCTGAGATCTGGTAAGCTTTCATAAAAAGCCCTAGTATCTTCATCATCCCACATTGCTTCAAGAACTGGCGAATCTTTTCCAGAACCAAGTGATGATGTGTCCTCTCCAGTTGTGACCCTAGTCGTGTGACCATCCTCTGGCATCACTGGAGGTTCCGTGTCAAGAGCTTCAGCTAAACTGTAAAATGAAGAAAATACAACCACCCAAGGAATTATAAGAAATGGGAAAATGGAGTTACTGATAAAGAATTACAAGTGACATTTCGAGCAGATAACAGAAACCCATATAAAATATACTCCCGTGGTTTTTAATAGGACAATTTTCTATAGATAGTTTCTAATTTCCATGAACTTCTTATCAAATTAACATGACAAAAGCCTTTTCTCGATCTTCTCATATAGAAGATTCCTCGCTAATCCTCTACGTTTAAAATAACTTTCACAGTAAGAACTAGCAAACGAAAGCTTCGTAAGAACTAGGACAATATAAATTCCAAGAATAAAGAAAGTAATAACGGTCAAATCAGTGATCACATTACGGTAACCACATATGCCGGCATCGACCCTCCTATTGTTTTGGGTGTAGGAATGCTGGGTGTCCATTGAAGAGGACCAATAAGGCTTGGAGAGCTGGTCCTTTATGTCTATAGTGGTGCTTATTGAGGGAAAGGAATAGAAAGACTTTTGAGGATGTTCAGACAGCTATTCAAATGCACAAGCTGCAATTCATCAGAACGTTACAGTTTTTTGGCTCAAGTCGGATCTTCGTCCAACCTCCTCCATGTTTGTTGACTTTGTGGGAGAGTTTCACTTTGGAGATGGTTTCTAATTTCTAATTTTGTATATAACTTCCCCCTTTGATTTAATAAGGTGACACCTCTTGTTATACAGTACTTATATATGAAAAACAACATTACAGTAGCAACAATACATAACCACTATACCGCATCCAGACTACGTCACATTGCTACTTACACTTTCCAAACAGTCATGGGACCCCAGTTTCCCTAAGTGTTTGACATGACATTAATTTATGCCTGTAAAAGAACTAAATTCAGTCTATCTGTACTCACTAGTCACACACTCAAGAGATCTACGTACCTTCAGACTGCCATTCTCATTAGAATTAGCAGTAAAGAGGCTCGAAATGACCAAAAGTAGACTAATCAGCACCACAAGTAACAAAATTTAACAAGCACAACAAGATGAATATGCTTACTGCAATTACAGTGGTCATCAAGAACTGGGGGGATTACAATGAATAAGAATGTCGTAGATTTAAAAAAAAGTACCAAGCATGGACAATTGAGAGGCGATTAATTTCACAATAACGATCTCAAATGTCAAGCACGCTTGTCATGCGAGCATGCCCAGGCTGCTACAAGGCACCCCGCTTGCCATTATAATTTTGGTAAATAAAGTTTACACAAATGCTATCCTAATATTTAATGGCATTATCCCGATCCAACTACCGAGGGTGGCATGGTGAGCCAGTAAAGCTTCTGCCAATTCTGTGAAATGGGACGAATAAGCTTTCAAACCCATGACGCATTCATTAAGAGGTATGAATAACACGTTCAGAAAAGTATTTACCACATAAATCAACAGAATGAAAAACTTACGCCGAGACACCGCGATACAGATGGTCAAAAGATTTTCGCAGCTTTTCATATGAAGTGGCATTCTCATCACTTAGCTCGCCTTTTGCATTCAGGATCTTTGCATTTTCATGCTCCATATGGCGAAGCGACTTCAGTTCACGGTGGTGGGGGCAACAAACATAATTACACCAAGTTAAAAGACAATAATACGCGGAGAAATAGATCAGATTCCCCCATAACAAAAGGAACATCGAACAACTAAACTTCTTAGCACCTTAACCTAACCTAAAAAGGGAGGGGGGCAAAGTCTTACACTATGCTCTGACTGAAGTAGTTCTGCAGCTGCTTCATAATATGCATTAAATGACTTCCTGAAAAATTTCTTCTGATCGACAGTGATATGGAGGCCCTTAAAAAACTGCAATAATGTGTCAGGACCCATAATATAGCATAACAAAATACCTAGCAAAAAAACAAAGACAAACGGCCACAAGAGTCAATGAAAGATAGCAACAGAGCTGCACATAGTGTATGCTTCTTTGAGATAATAAAAAATCTTTGACTTCGAAAGGAAGTGCTGTATGCTTTTGAAAACCTTTGATTTTGTTTTACAAAATTGCAAACAGTCGAAAGAAAGAAAAAACATTTTATAAGCAGGCAAATATCAGGCTTTAATATAGTAATAAAGAAAAAAGAACAGTGGAGATATAAGGTCAAGATAGACCCAAATTGTGAAGAACTAATTGCCACTTATTTAAGTTCATCATGAATTATACAAACAATACTCAAGTATTTTAAAAAGCTACTGAGCACTTTCTAGAGTTGAATAAAGAGCCAGTAGTCCTACTTCAGTTAGAGAAGCACAAATGTTATAAAAAAATCTCCACCCAAAGATCAAGAATAAACGAAAGAGAAGTAACAAGGCAAAGAAAAGATCAAAAAGAAAAGGAAGGGGAATTGAAAAGAAAACAAAATACATATATCACCTCTTCAAGAAGTTCTTGTCCAGACTGTGGAAGTCCCAGGAAAGTTCTCCCTTGTCGAGCAAAACTTGCAAGAAGAGATAGATTTGTCTGAGTTGCATCTCGATCCTTCAAGTGATCTACACTAGTAAGGTCCTTAATGATATTAACAAAAATGCCACTGTCCTCTGTGACTCCAACGAAGAAAAGTTCCAAAAGGAGTTTTAAAGAGCTGCGCTTCTTCATGGCTCTTAAATTCCTGTCTGCCTCAGAGTCATCCCCAGATTTCCCAGGAAAGAAGACTTTTAAGAGGCCCTGAACCAAGCTTGATGAAAATTCTTGGTACCTTTGATGGAGCAAAGAACATATCTACAATGGAAAACAGAGGGAAAACAAATATCAACGTTGATAACGAAAGCGAGGAGATAGAGACATGACATCACTAGGGTAAGGTTTTTGTACACATTTCCAGAGGAACTAAATACAAGTTCCTAGGAGTAACCCCAGATTGTAGCACAGTGGTCAAGTGTTGGCATGTAACCTAGAGTGTAGAGATTTAAGCAATTGGATTGTTCCTCATGACATTACACAAATGAAGCAAATCAAGCTACTAATAAGGAGTTATACTTAATGAAACAAACAACTTCAGCGCATAAAGTTCAGTAAAAAGAGGACTACAAGGGAGAAAACAAGACGAAGATTCCAAAAAATTACATAATGCATAGTGTCCAAACTACAGTAGTTCAAACCAACAAATACCTGAACCGCAGCTTGTATGTCTGAAGATCTAAGCTTGGCATCACAAATAGCTGTCACTGCTTCGCTAACAAATTTGCTTAAGTTGACACTTCGCAAATCATCCATCAAACTTTCCCGTTGCTCTTCATTAATCTGCTTGAGTTTCTTAATAACTGCAGTGTTACGCTTAATGCTGGAATCTAATGTCCTGAGAAAACCAGAGTCTGCATCCAAGAGAGCATAGTGAGCAGAAAAACACATCATGACCTAGATATTAATACCTTGTGCTGAAATATGCGACAATCACATTTTGTAGTAGGGAAGCATAATTTGAGATCATGGAAAAATAAATGAAAAGAAAAGGAAAATAGCATGTACAGATTTGCTTGTACAATCCATGAGCACTTTACTTTATTTCATTTGATTTGTTATGTGGTCATGTGACTCCTGTCGTCATCATTTGAGCGTAACAAGCAACTTGAAACATATACATCATTCCAACAAACGATTGGTGGAACTAACTTTGCACGAAAACCTCTGCTTTTGTCACAGTCAACAAGACCCTCAAGTTTTTTGGCTTGTATTCTCTGCTAAAAGTCCTATTTTTCCTCAAATGTGCAAACTTATTGCATTCAAAAGCACTCCTTTGTAACACCCTAGCTCAGTAAAAATGGAGAAAAAGCACCTCCAGGCTCCAAGGCTCTCACATTAAACCTAACACCCATACTCTCAACAATATTCATCAATAAAAAATTAATCAAGGGCTTACTCTAATACAATTCTATTAGCTTATCAAGAAAAAAAATAAATGAGAGATTCGCACTCCACTTGGACCAACTAAAACAAATTCAGATGTTCTTCTATCAACTCCTTTTAAGAACTAGACAATCCCTGCTTCCCAATCATAATGTCCATTCATTACAACTTCCTCTTCCCACTACACTCAACTGATGGAGTAGTCAACTGCACATATATGTACCATACAGCACTTGGCTTTATTGCCTCTTCATAAATCACCATGTAGACATGTTGGAGTTCTAGTCAACAAGATCTTCAGCACTTCCTTTATTTTCTTGATGATGATATCACCCTAGATCCATGACCAACATCATTTTTCAATCTATCCAATCAACTGTCCACGGTTTCCCTCTTTGCTGACAACAGTAATAGTACAATTCTGGATAAGGCATCAAAAATTTCCAGCACACTGAATTGCTGATGCTCCCCGCTATCCACCATATGACTTTGAATGCACTACCAAAAGTATAATGACTTTGATTTCTTTATCCACGTGTTAAAAATTACTATAATTAGTCGGTTCCTTATAATAAATAATAAGATTGGGAATCACTGAGGAGATTTTGCCAATAAATAAATAAAAAATCAACTCATGACAATGTTTGATATGTAACAAAGAACAGTATAAGATTGAACTAACCAGGCCTTTCAGGGTTCAAGTTACTCTGACGAAGAGCCATTTTTGCTTCTATTGACTTCTTAAATTCCTCCTGTCGGGCAACAGCATCCTGGAACACAAAACGAAAAGGTCAAAAGCAAATTTCAAAATTTCACATCATAAAAGTGGTACCACTAAAACTGTAGGCTTGTGACACGGAAATACACAAAGCTTTCATTTGAAAAGTGTGAGTGGGCATGATGTTCTCAAAACGAAATCGCTTTTTAACGGAGCATGTAATCTCAAAAAACATAATAACTGAACCATTAAACCATCTCTACCCAGCAGTCCATAAAACATTTTATCTCTACTCAGTGAGCTAATTTGACAATAAATCTCCTAGTCATTAAATGTCCTTTATAGGTGACTAAATCATTGAACAGAAAAACCCTCTCCTAGCAGTTTTCGAGATGGAGAAATGATAACCACGTAGATTAAAATGCAAATTGAACCGAGCAAACTTTAAAGCATTCAAAGTCCGCACTAATAACCTATCCATATCAACTAGACCAAGCTAACCTCATCATCTTGTTTGCCATGATGTTCACCTCCAACCCGACAATCATCCTCAGGCTGATCCATTTTCCTATAGATAATAGCAACAACCACCTGTTAACAAGGAAAACGAACTGAAAAACTAACAACCAAATATAAACCATAAAATAAATCCAACAGAAGCAAATCTATAAATGAAGAGTCCTCGAACCTAACACCGTTAAACTCTGCGATGAAACCCATGGAAAGCTACAAGAAAAAAAAGGTAATGTGCTAGAAAAACAAGATGTGCAAGAAAAAGCAATCAAACATTAAGTACGTCTCATCTTTCCAATACTAAATCTAAAAGCAACAACTAATACAACGATAAGTGCATTGCCAGCCAACTGCTCTCCTTCACCCAACTGGTGACTGGATGAGTTCCCCAACTATGATCCCTAACAAATTTGTATTACAATGCTGACTCTGTCACTATTATACTTCCAAGGAGGTCATTTACGGTGACCGGCAAAGCCTAGGAGACAATTAGATATTTATAACTGCTCATACTTTTCGAGCATCCTCAAAAGCCTTCTAATTTGGAACGTTATCATTGTATTCATTTTGGATTAAAACGGGTTCATACAAGTATTCCTATGGTATGTTGGTGCTTACATATCAATATGAATGATGTCACATGTAAGGAATAGGCCTCTCCCTTGACTGCCTCAATGTTGTCGAGTCAGAAAAAGAGAGCAAGCTGGAATTGATTCGTTGCAAGAATCTTCCTGTCTTAGTTGGACAAGTGAAAGTGCAGATTCCCAAATATATTAAGTGTTTAAGGAACAAGAGAAAGAACTAATGCCCACTTCAGGCACTTCAATTAACATACCCCTAAATGCTATTTTCTGTAGAAATAGTATTCCTGCAGATTCCTCCTTCCTTTATGTTGTTGAAAGTGTTGGTCAAGTGAATTCGTATCCACCGATTCGTTAAGAAGATCCTGTATAGGGTCTACGGCACATGAATTGATTGATGCTAAACCACTAGGAATTTGAGGAGCAAGAGATGATGCGATTCCTTAGTTGAGATGACTCCTTTTAGGGAAGTTGGTCTGGTCAATTCTTCAATTCAAGCTATTTCGAAAGATTTTAAAACAATGGAACAACCTGGAGAAGAAACTGACTCAAGGTCAGTGGTTTCCACCATCAAATCAACCCTGAAATCATACATATAATCAAGAGTTTTACTCTATTTTTTTTAGAACTCGGTGTCGTCAAACTTTCATTTGGCTTAACTCTTATATGCTCTTTTTTTCTGGTTGGGTTAGGGGATGGCCTCAATCTTTAGTTACCACTAGAAAGCGAATATCTATAAATAATTTCAATAACCTTTCCCAATCCAAGATCCAAACAATAACTTCAATCTTTTCGTAAGAAGACAAGTATACTAATCCAACAACAGTTTGTTGCTTTTACAAACCGGAACATAACATATTCCGGAAATAAATTCCTACGCAGAAAAGAGTTGAAAAACACTCGAAATTCATGAAACAGAGTACGCAGTCGAATCATAGATACAAGGACCAAACACTCAGTGCCTGCCCTGGGCAGAAGCCTAGCCACCACTTCAGGCCGACCAAGAATTTTCTAAAAGGAAGGAACCCTAAATGACACTTTCATTTGCTAGACCCCAAAAGTATCATGTTTAAGCATCTAAACCACACAGAAAAAGCAAACAGAAAGAGAGATAGACGACCAGGAAAGAGACAGGGAGACGAGCACCCTCACGCATACAGAGAGAGAGGGAGAGAGGCACCCACTCTAATCGTCGCCGGAGCTGCCGATCGTCGCCGGAGCTGCTGAACTTTCTTTTGGATTTACGATTAAGCTTTCGGGGTGGTTCTGATTCTAATCGAAATAGAAATTGAGGGCCGGAACATAAACATATTTTAGTTTCGCTGATTTATCCTGCAATTTCTATATATTCCAATTTACCCCCCAGAAACTTATAACAATTAGATTATTGACCCGGAATGTCCTCTGGGTCGCGTTCCTTTCCTGTTGACTTCGCGCTGTATGAACAAGTTATTCATGTAAAGGATCAAGCTAATCGAATGTCAGCAAGTGTGTATGCTTGAATCTAATTTGTCTAATGTGAAATGGATCGTTAGAATTGAAATGGTTTTTTAAAGTTTTATTGATTCATTTTCTTCAAATTATGTCTCGTTTACATATCGAGACTTCAAGATTTAGTTGCTGGAT
>JABCMJ010009784.1:0-19759 GCA_014822125.1 Arbutus unedo | reverse complement strand
TAACACAAAGGGCAAATGCATCATACACCAATAATAAGCCATAATCAAGTAAAAGAAGCAAGAAAATCCCTACCTCGAAAGGAAAATCCAAGCTTTGAGCTCAAGGGGTGAAGCCCTAGCTTTAATGGTGAAATGGAGCTCAACCAAGTCCTCTCCAAGCAAGAACCCTCCTCCAAGTGCTTGAAATCAAAGGGGAAAGAAGGATTCTTGAAGAAATTTGAGAGATACGGAGGTTAAATCATGTATTTGGGTGGGAAGGAGATGAGATGAGAGTTTTCTAGAGAGAGAAGGGGTAAAAAAATCTGATTTGGGGTGAAAGGGTTGTGTTAAAAAAAATTTTGATTCGTCAATTATTTTCTACGCGTCCACCCGCGTGACCAGTCAGGGGGAGTAGGCCAAAGAGCCTGACCGGTCAGGCGGAGCCACTGACCAAAATTTGAAAAAAAGGCCACACCCGTGTGACCAGTCACCGGGGTGCTACTGACCAAAATTTTCACCTTCTTTTTTTTTATTATTTATTTATTTATTTACTCTTCTCCTCTTCACCAAAACTCATCCGAATCATCATTTATCTCGTCCAACCCGTATCGATACCTATTTTATTCATCGTAACATATTTTTAAACATTAAAATAGGGCGAGTCCTCACAAACATTATCAGATAATGCTATCTACAAATGCCATAAATAATATTATTTGATAACATTATTAGATAATGTTATCTGATAATCTTTAAAATAAGATTATGTGATAACATTATCAGATAGCATTAACTTGATCAGATAATATTATTTGTAAAGGTTATATGTCATCTATTCTATCCATCTCATCACTTCAACAAAGAACAAATAATCTTATCTAATCAAGTAAAAGATAATGTTATCTGTGGGAAATAAATGGCCAGTGATGTGTATCAACTAGCATGTTCAGTGCAAGGAAATTTTTTAAATCAGTTAGTAAATCTGTTACTTTGGACTGTTGGCTAGGACTTCTTTTAGAAATCAATGCAAAAGTAACTTTGTAGCGACCAAAATTGAGTTGTGTATTGATTGACGAACACATATAAGTAATACGAACAAAATTGTGGATTGATTTTTTTAGAGATGATAATGTTAAAAACACATGAGTTTCGAACTGGTCATCAACTTCTGGAATTTGAGTTAAAATAGCTACATTAAAAAATAAAATAAAGAAAAGAGGAGAAAAAAGTGTAAAATACGTGCTGGTGCTTGTGTTTTCCTTTTTCCAAGCCGTACAAAGATACCTTTTTCATTTTAAATGTTTCATTGGTGTGAATTCAAAGGTTAAAGTTAACCAAGAATCCTCCATCCAAATCAACAAAATATACTACTAACAAACAAATATCTGCAACAGGCCAAGGAGGATGATCGGGGACCCACTTACATTTTCTGGTTGGTTAAAATTACCGTATATATTATATGTGTGTGTGTTTGTGTCTGAATGGATGTAAGTGTGGGTGTAGGTGTGGGTGTGGGTGTAGATTGGAAGAGCATAGAACACAAATATTTTTAAGAATAAAGTGGCATTTTTTAAGTTTTAAATTAAATGGTAATTGTTTTTGTTAGTAAGTTTTACATTCTCTATATTGGTCCTCTTTTATTTATTTATAAGTCTTAAACAACTCTTACCTTATAAGTCGACTTTCAGTATTGAGAACAACCCATGGATTGTTCTAATATGATAATAGAGTCTCACTCATGCATTTCCGTGGTCTTCTCGTCTAACCCTCTACTCTCTTCACATTTGTGTTCACACTTTGTATGAGGAAGAGTGTTAGCACTTAACAAGTGTCACATCATTTATATCAGTCATTCTTTCTCTACTTATAAATCTTAGACAACTCTTACCTTGCAAGTTGATTTTTAAATTAAATTAAGGCTACGAATTTCTCTGATAGTTTTGGTTTGAAGCTAAATAGGCCACTAAAGGCATGCAATATCACTTTGTGTATATTTTCTGTATGAGATTTCTGTTTTGTATAATATTATTATGTATGTATCGTTGTTAGAATCTTAATAAGATTGACAGTATCAAATCGAAATCAAAAACGAAACAAACGTAATCAGGAATAAATATTTTTTGAGTCATGCTTTGATTGAGTTAGCATTTAAGAATGGGAGACTATTTTCTTAATGGTAATTGCATTGTATTTTCTTACTTTATATCATTTTTATATTAGAATATTTTTATGTTTAATTTGAATGGGCATCAAGGTAGGCTTTTACTGTGAAAAGTGAAAAATACTTCTAACTTTTTGTCAAACTGGCAATAATTGGAAATGTAATTTCTTAGAGAACATTATCTGTTTGAGATTTAAACAACCTAAGTGAAACAATATAATCAAAGGAACAGAAGGTAGATATTCCATTTGTAACCAAAATACTGAAAATATGCAATGAGAAAGCTTAAATAAAAATGTATAGAGATTTTGTAGTGTCATAATGCTGGAAAATGGACGACACTCCCAAGTCTAGCTTTTGGCTCATGCACATAAATTCAGTGACCAAAAGGTGGTGATCCAATCATGAATTGCCCGGTAATTTAGTTAGAATAATGTCAAAGTGGATTATCTGTATGTAGCTTGATGATTGAATAAGTGCGTGCGTACATGGTCTTGTGACCGAAAATGAGTATTAATACCTCAGGGAGAGGAGTAATCTTAGGCGGATAGTTGCCATTATTTGTGCCTTGATTATGTTCCGAGAGATCTACTTCCTGATCCCATGCGCACCATTTCTGGAATGCAGAGAGATCAGAGGTGCCATTTTTGATATCCCGTGGGCAATTTGAGATGGGCCCTCGGTGCCACCTTTTGGTCTTAACTGTCACACTACCTGAAGAGAATCCGAGAGGAAGTCGATCTGACAGATAGTGCTCATGGCAAGCCCAGCTGTACTGTGCCCTGAGAGGCTTCTTGTTGGCCTGGGAATTTGTTGGCCGATCGTTTTAGGCTCATCATAGTGAAATATTTGTTTTTTGTATTTTGTTAAGTAGTTAATTTGCATTGTGACACTCTACACAGTATCTAAAAAAAAAGGGTTGACCCAACCAAAAAAAAAAAAAGAGTTGAGTATTGGGTTCTTCAATATAGATTAACCTGCAATAATACGGGCAGTTTTTTCCAATTCAATTTGATCATCATAAGTAAGACTATGGTTATAACATAACCGATAAATCCAAGATGTACTCGCGACAACTTACAGAATCAAAAAATAAAATTCAAACGTAACATGATAACAATACATTCCATTAAAACAAAATGGGTCCCAGACAATCTGAATAATGAAATAATAATTTTCATCTCGCAAAATATACTGATTTATTTCATTTAGTGATGAAACAACGCATCTCACCATGTCAGTGCTCTCCACTAATATTTCCTTGGAGACTCCCAAATAGTTCCTCTTTTCCAATGAAGATTCCCCACTTCCCATACCATTCTTTGAATGGTTCACAATAAAAAGTGATATTTTCTTCTCTTTTTTTTTTTTTTTCTGTCCCCATCATACCGCCTTTCCACTATTTTCTACCATTTTTTTAGTAGTGCTAGTAACACAAATAGTTAGAAATATATTTGGACATAGATGTATCTAAAACTGTTAGACACACGTAAAATCTTAATAATTTATAAACTCCATATGCATCAAACGGTTTCGGACATATTTACATCCAAATATGTCCAAAATACCTCTGTTCCTAGACTTTCCCTTTCTTTTTCAATATGTCCGAATACCTCCTTTCCTAGACTTTTCCTTTCTTTTTCCCTTATTCAAATAGCTTAAAAACCCAAACCCCTGCCTCATTAATTTCCTCAATCACCTCCTCATTTTCCTTTCCACTTTCTTGTCCCCTTCCATTCCTTGACTTCAATTCTCTTCCCCATGACAGGAAAGAGAATCCAAACAAGCCCAACAGAGAACCCATCACCAGCCAAAGACCAAGAGAGTTTCCTCCCCATCGCCAACGTGAGCCGGATCATGAAAAAGTCCCTCCCGGCAAATGCAAAAGTATCGAAAGAAGCCAAAGAAACTGTCCAAGAATGTGTTTCTGAGTTCATAAGCTTCATAACCGGTGAAGCATCCGATAAGTGCCAAAGGGAGAAGAGGAAGACCATCAATGGGGATGATCTCTTATGGGCCATGACAACTCTAGGGTTTGAGAATTATGTTGGACCCTTGAAGATTTATCTCAACAAGTATAGGGAGATTGAGGGTGAGAAGAACTCCATGGCTGTTCTAGAAGACAAGTCATTTGCAAATACTAATGCTATGAATGAGATTAATATAGGTACTAATTCTATGTCAAATAGGCAAGATTTTCATACTTTTCAAGGGTATTATGAGCTTGGGGCTGTAAAAAACTATGGAGAGGGTTTGGTGGGTGGTGGTTTTGATGTGAGGAAGATCCACGAACTTGGAGATGGAAGTGCTAAAAGGGTTGTGCCTACTCAGCTTCATCATGGGGTGGATTGGTAAACCATTTTTTTTTTTTTTTAATAATTCGGTATCTGTCCACTGAACCAATCAATATTCTGGAGAACTAATTGCATCGTCCACTTTTGGGTGCACAATTGAAGTGGAGAGGTAGACATTCTATGCTACAACAGTAGTAAAAGTTTTCTTTACCTATGTTGATTCTGAGCTCTGTTTTCAGGTTTGTTAACTTTCCATAAATATGATGGTAATTTTAAGAAGTAAGAAACTGTTTTTTTTTTTTATATCCAAGATATCCGGCCGATTTTGAAATTACTCTCAACTTAATGTCGACTAGTTCTAGAGAGAACAATCTCACCGTTCATTTATGAAGGTCCCATTTAAAATCAGGGCATAAGATATGCGGGACCTTAAAGATAGAAAAAATGAAAAGAAAATAGATAAATAAACTAATATGGTTACCTCATCACAGCATCATGCCTGTTTTTGTTTCTTGATCATTTTTTTTTTCTCTAGCCAAATTCTCTGCGCAAATCTTTGATCCAGTACTCAAATTAAAAGATACGCAAATATAATGTATGCCTCAAATTTGTTTTGGAGGCTGTTCCTACTGTAGAGAAAAATTAATTCGAAGTATGTTTGGAAATTTTAGAAAATATATATCCATTAATTAATGATGCAAAATTAATAAATATAAATATAGATCGAATCAAAATGAACATTATTATAGAAACTGTAAAATGAAATGTAGGTACTCTATCGAACCAAGTCATGTGTATTCACAGCCCCCCTTAAGATTGATTCGTCACCTCACCATAAGTGTTGGAGGATCACAACCAGTATCTGTCTCTCAAGATAAAATGGCTCAATTAGATGTAAGAACACCGACTTTTGTTTGTCTGCCGAACTTTATTGCGCCTGTCTTTCTCTTCCAAACCCGAATATATATAGGACCAAATTGTACAGGAATTGCTGCTGAATTTTTCAAAGCTTGAACTATGAAATATGACTTATATTAATTATAGAGCCAAGAAAAGACCTTTTAGCTGCCAAACCTTTGAGTTGCATGAACGTTTGAGTTGCATTCATAAATGAAGACACAAAGACTATTGAACGGTGGATATAATAACATACAGGAATAAGATTTTCTGATTGCTGTGAAACCTTTCAATACAGTAAATTCATTTACTCTAAGTCCAAAACTATTTGAAATTTTTTTTTTTTTTTTGAAAGGCAAAAAAGAGAATCTAATTAATCAAGAAAATATACAAAGAGCATACATTGATTAATAAAAAGAAAAACAAAAAATTGTCGGCTTCACCATGAAACGACGGGATCCCAATTAGGTTGGCACCCAATCGAACCGAAATCATTTGCCAAACGGTAAACCCGAAAGACAGTTTGAATGGTTGGAAGGATCCAAACCAAACTAACCCAACTCAACTACCACTAATAATACCATTAACGTCTCAAACCCATAATTAGTAAACTAGCTTGTTCCTAAATAACAGTACTGACCCAAAATCCCCCTAATATTGTAGATGATATCATTAACTGAAAAGGGACAAATTAAAAAATGAAGTCTCACCCAAGAGACAAGAGAGAGCTTGATGGAGTCCTCCACTTTGCACCAGACCACTTCTTTATCCTTCAAGATGAGTTCATTTCTTGACTTTCAAATTTGCCAAAAAACTATCTCTGGAGTAGCAAACCACATAGCCTTAAAAGCTTTATTCAAACCCCTTCTAATTTTGCACTCTTCCCACCATACAAACAAATCTTTTGGTGTTTTAGGGGTTGCCCAGCAAACACCCCACCAACACAACACTTTAGACCATAAAAGCCAGACCTTATGACATTGGATAATCATATGCTCAATGGATTCCACTTCTAACCCACAAAATCTACATATGGCTTGTTGTTGATCAATAATTCCCAAATTTGAAAGCAATTCTCCTGATTTTATCTTTCCATGCCAGGCTAACCATCCAAGAAAGTGGACTCTAGGTGGGGCAACGGAACTCCATACACATTTCAATGAAATCTTCTGCCCACTCGTCAATATCCCTTCTCCCAGCATATAGACTTCTCTAACATAAAATAAAATATTTGGACATGCATTCCACAATATTGAGTTTTCATCAGATGCTTGCCCCACCGAAACATTATCCAAAATTGCTTTGAGGTTAGTAAAATCTTCTTCTTCCCAAGAAAACAATGGTCTCCTGAAGAACATATTCCATGAGCCCAAACTTTCCTTTGCTACAAGTATCTCTCTCAACTTGATATCTTTCCGTTCAACTATTCGGTAAAGTCTAGGGAATAAGTTGCTAAGCATCCTGTCATTTTGAATCCAGTCATCATTCCAAAAGTTGATCCTTTCTCCATCCCAACTTTAATAGACCAACCTGATCTCCCTAGTACACTAGTATAATCAAGACCACCAATTTATTTTTTAGTACAACATATTCTCTTCTTGCGTCCTTAGTTTTTCCAGTAATTCACGTGAGAGTGAATACTTGGAATCGAAAAGCCTTTTCTCTCCATCCAAAACCTTAGAGTTGAGGATGCCAAAGGGCCATTTTACAATTGGTAATTAATGATCAAGATCTTCCCATGTCACAATCTCTTGATAATCTGTATGTAACTAAAAAAGTAAGCTTTACTATGATTTTATTGTATAATTTGAACCATTCATTTTGTAACTCTCATATTTATGATACAAGTTACATTGATTAGATTGATTGTACAAAATATATTTATCTTAAGTGCAATAAGGATAGTTAAAGTCTCATCATCTATTGCTCTTGAAATATATATGATTTGACCAAGACTTTATTAATGTCCAATTAATTTATTTGCATGTTGAAATTTATAAAATAAATTATTCAAATCGCCAAATAAAATCATGATTGTTCCATTTTGCATAACATCAAGGATCTTTTCCTATAAGATACCATTCTTTTACCTAATGAAATATTGCTCTTTCAAGTGGAAGCCTTGAAAAATTCACATCTCAAGTAGTGCATGCTCTATCTGATATTTTCTTATATCCCAAGTCGTTTTGAGAAACAAGTCTTTTATGCCGAGCAGGTCGCGACTACATTTTTGGAACGTTTGAATTGGTCACGGGCCAAATAGATCGGTGGCAAATTGACCCATGGGTCATATAGATCCATGGGCCCCAGTGACTTTCGGTCTAATTCTTTCGTTTAGACCTCCGAATCAACAAATTTGCCGTTTTAAGAAAGATTTATTTTTCTTATAACTTTTGGTAGGATCATTTTAGTTGTCATCTGTTTTGGCAACCTTATATTTCTTTTTAGTACTTGATTTTCTAGTCAAATCAGAAGTTTGCCCTTTTTAGTAATTTTCCTAATTTCTTAATTTTGTTTAAGCTAGATTTGCAAGTCTAAATTTTTTGTTATTTCGTTTCCTAGTTGATGTAGGGTTTTATGTCCCTATAAATTGTTTTGTAAACCTAAGGGCTAAGGGATTGTTAATTGATTAATAAAAACTAAGTGTTTTACTCAATTTGTTTGTTCAAGAATGAGTACCTCTAGTTCAAATAAGGTTTGAGATTGTCCTCGTGTTACACTCATCCAAAACATACACTTCGCTGCATTAGTCTCCTATCAAAGCACAATGATGGGGATTTGCTCAAACCTTGGTTCAGTGGAAAGAGAGAAGATGGCTAAGACATTTGTCACTCAAAGGTCATGCATGAAATTGAATCTCAATAGAATCAATTACTATGAGTCACTGAAAGTTTGTACAGTCATTAATTTCAAGATCTCAAAGACTATAATTAACATTAGGTTCGGAGTAATTTTAAAATCGACTGAATACCTCGACTACGAAAAATAATGATAGGAATCCGCCCTGTCCAATTTGATTTGGTGGGTTCACTAGAGTCCCACATTAACAAATTCTATTCATTTAACATGAGAGCCCGATGTCTAATCGTCCGTGTCAAAAATTGCAATAATTCTATAGTTGTATGTCACTGCATGATTTTCATCAATTTTTTTTCTAACAAATTTTTAGTAAGTTGACTTCATGGAGTGGAGACCCTTCTGATCGATAAGATTTGGGTAGTGGCGATTCGTTTTGCTTGAACGTTCTATTCCCAAATAATTGTGTTAACCAATGTTGTGAATTATATCATATTGGCTTGAGTATTGATTCTTTTATTGATACGATACGAATCGGTACTGGTCATCTACCAGATATCGTATCGAATTTACCGCAACTATCAATCTATATATAAACCAGAGAGATGGTAAAAAAAAATTAACTTCTTTCTTTGCAACTATTATATATGTATATTCCGGCACCAGCCGGTAATGCCGGTATTAGTTGATACGGCCGGTATGGGCCGGTATTTAGAACGATACAATACTAGAAGTATCTGATACATTTTTGCATCAAAATAATACGTAACAACCAATACAGTACTATATTGATAATTTTGATATTAACCGCATAAACTTTAAAAGAGTAATTTCATGAAATTTAGAGGTCAAGTGTAGTGAAATAATTCATATTTCATAGTTGGATTCACAAATAGCATTTTGATTTAACATGTTGTGAAGAACATAAAAAGTAATAACTAGTGCACCTTTTGAGAAATAACAAGCCGAATAGAAACCAACCTGTAAGATATATTAGAGGGTTTCAACATAAAATATTTTATTGGTATGGAGTAGCCTTTCGATTATATTTATCAAGTTTGGATGATTTAGATAAGTTATTTGGGATAAAATTTAGCACTCTTCTTCACATGTAGTCCGGTTGCACATGGAGATTTGAGTTGAGAAGGTGATGTAAGTGATCTGGGCATAAGCTTGATCACGTGAGGTAAGACCACTCAATACATGACTTTAATAATGAATGAGGTAAAACCAAAATAAGAATTATTAAGTTTTTCCGTAAATAATTCAGCCAGCTCGGCAAGAGATTTCTCTCACACGTAGGTATGTGTGATGATCACGTGAGGGCATAGCCAACTTGAGAAAGGCAGTTTTACTACTTTCAAGCCGAGAAAGCCGGATTACAGACCGACCAACCTGAGAAGGGTGGTCTGGTATGTTGTCGATCTGAAGAAGGTGATCTGAGATATCACTAGCCTAAGAAGGGCGGTGAGTAGTCTTAAATCTAAGATAAGAATGGACTCTGATTATGTCGGGATAAGGTTCAAACCAGATATGGACAAGAAATTCAAGGCCAATTCAACTTACATGAGGAATACGAGGTTGAATGGAACTCTAAGCCGGCCTCGTTCAGTTGCCAAGAAATGATGAAAATTGATGAAAAAGTTAACTTTCCTGCAATTTTTTTTGTGTTCAACTACCAAGAAAGTTGTGGGACCTACATTTAAATTTTTCCACTGGGATTTACTTTACTTCAAATCACGTCCAGCCAAATTCACAAGATTATGCATCACAGGAAAATGTTATGAGCCAAAAAAAAAAAGTCTAAAAAAAGCGCCAAAAAAGTGATGCCAAAATGAAGAAAAAAATGATGTCGGTACAAATCCTCTCTGTTTACGAATGTAAGTACAAATCTCTAAGAATATAAGTATAAAAGACGACTCTTGACATTGATTATGTTGATGAGATAAATTCATCATACTTGTCGTCAGGAACGAATTAACCCAAGGCACATGGGGGTCAGGTGACCCCTCTAGAATTCTCTTTTTTTTTTTTTTATTAACGGTTTTGGGTTTTAAATAAAACACCTCTTGTATAATGTGTGCACATACACCGTTAACAATATTTTATTTTAAAATTTTGAGTTCCAGTTAATCTCAAAATATTTTTTAAAGTCAACGGTGAATTTTTAGATTTTTTTCGAAAATAAAATCTAAAAATTACGACCAACAAGGGTTTAAATAAGCAGTGTCGATTATTTTTTTAATGCAATAGCAGCAAAATGGATATATTTTTTTATTTTTTGTTTTTACTTTTGTCACCGCAGAATTAAAAAAGTGACCAACACAACTCATTTGAATCTCCTTCGGTCGTGTTCTCTTCAAAAAATTCTAAAAATTTACCGTTTAGATAAAAAAATATTATAAAATTAACCGCAAATTCAAAATTTTAAAAATTTTATTAATGGTGTGTGTTCACAAGAAGTGCTTTATTTAAAATCTAAAACAAAAACAGTACTGTTTTTTTCACATAGGCCAAAACACATGTGTTGTGCTCATAGTGCAACACATATTCTGTTTCTATATTTTTTGACATACGATCAAAATTTAAGTTTAAACTAAATTTGCTCTCATTATATTGCAGTGTGACTTCTAAGAATTTTTTTTAAGTTTATTCTAAATAAGTGACCATTGTGTATGAAAGTTCTGGATCTGCCGTTGCTTATCATACGTTTAAACTTATAAGTGGTTTGTTTCTTAGAAGTGTTTATTTGTCCTATTTTTATGCGTTACTTTTGTTAGTGACATGGAAGTGTATGTACATGTGTATATATATATATATATATATATATATGTATATATATGTTTATCTTGTTATTTATTTAAGTAATTTGTTGATGAAAATACATATTTTTTTTATAGTAAACTTGCATGACGACATTTTGATGTATATAAAATAATTTCATGATTGTTGAAATGACAAATTTTGAACACGTAATGACTAATTACTATGCTCTCAATGTTTATTTTATTCACAACTAGTTAGCCGTTGAATCTAGGAAAAAAACTTTTTTGTTATTTTCTTTTTCTTGACAAATGAACAAGTGAATTTTTATTTTTCTGCAAAATTCATTTGTCAAATGAATACACACAAGAAAATGAATTTTCTTTTCTTTTACTTCACTCCACTTCACTTTACTTTTTCTGAGAACCATTTTCTCATACAACTTTCCCGATAACTGAACGGAGCCTAATGGTAGAAGATAACATCTTGGATGAGAACCAAGTTAGACTTATCTCATTAGTAACAAATTAGAAGGCAATCCTACTCCAATTCTGATCAGGAGGCAGAGTCCTAATAGAAATATAAAGATTAAGTCACAAAGTCTATAAATTAAGGTCCAAATCCATGAAGAAAAGTACACACTAACTCAAGCACTAATAGAGAATATTGGATTGATTTATATTCATTTTGTGAGCATTGTCTGACTTAATCATTGGAGTGTCTTCCCGCCACAACGATGGTAGATTCTTTAACAGGTTATTGTCTTGTAGGTTACAAATCACGATATAGAGAGTATTCTTCCTGCTACATAGTGAGATTATAGTTTTTCTCCTTAATTGTGAAAATCAACCCACTTACAATTGGTGTCGTCTGTGGAAAAGCTAACATCTCATGGAAGAAACACCACGAAGAGACCAATTGAAGGGAAACATGGGAAAGAAGAAGTCGAAATCTCCCACCCAATACCTCCCAAACCAAGAGAATAAAGAAAGGAAGTCCCAAGAATTCCTTTGCCAGAGCTAGCGGGGAGTCAACCTGGAGAATAGATTCAGGATCCACCCCGAGTGGACCTACCTCCTCTGTTTCCACCTGTGCTTCCTTTGGCTCCAAAGGGTGGGCAACAAGATCCACCGCCGAAAGGGAGAGGATCATGAACTCGCGACGGATCTTGCTGAAGAACCTGAAACGAAACAGAGGATAACGATCAAGAGAGTTGTGAAGGAGGGACCATGAACTCAATGACATGATGCGCTACTTGCGCCGAGTAGAAAGGGATAATAGGGCCCTCAAACGGGAAATAGATCATGCTCGTTCTAGAGGAGCGTAGAGGAGCAAATCGACCCCGAGAAGGGCAACCGCTGGCAAAAGGCATCCCAAACATTCACTGAGAAGGAGAAGCTTCAACTGCACCATCCCAAGTTCAGCCAGACCTTCATAATATGAAGGAATGGCTGATTAAGCAACTGGAGCTGCGCCGAGCAAAAGAATATGTGACTTAAAAGGAGCTGCAACAACTAGTAGCCTCATCGTCGTCGACATTAATTGAAAGGGAGGTGTTACCCAGAAAGTTCACTCCCCTAAAATTCCAGATTTACAACGGTCATACAGATCTAATGGCCCATATCAAGGGATTATTAAATGCCATGATAGTTTATTTTGGCTATGATAGTCTATTCTGCAGAGTATTTCCAATGAGCCTAGGCAAAACAACTTTGAACTGGTTTCATGCAATTCCCCCTCACTCGATCCACAGTTTAGGCAATTGGCCAAGCAGTTAGTCAAAAGGTTCGTTGCGAACCGAGCTTAGAAAAAGTGCGTAGATACCCTTCTGACTATGAGAGAAAAATCAGATGAGATCTTAAGGGAGTACGCGAGCAAATATTGAGTCATATACGACGAGATCAGGAACTGCATAGAGGAGTATGTAGTCGCATCATTCAGACTAGGATTGCCATCCTGAGATCATTTACGAGAGTCATTGATAGTAAACGCTCCCGACACCATCGCAGATATGATGGCTAGGGTAGAGAAGTATGCAAAGCTAAATGACGAAATCAAAAGAAATGTCAATCGACTTTCCAACTGAAGCCACAGGCGTAATGTGGTAAATGAGGCCAAACAGGAAACTTATATTACACAGATACATTCTATGTGTTAAACAAAAAAACAATGTATTTAACTTTAAAAAAATTTAGACATTGATGTTTTATAAATTTTTAAAAAGGTTTGTAATAATTATAGTTATTAGCTATTTTTCTATTATAAAAATATTTATAAAAAAAGTTTTTAATACTCTGAAAAATTATTAATTTTGTTTAGAATGAGATTTTTTGGTTACTACTTTAATGTTACAATTTAAATTTTTTAGTGTAAAAAAATAAAATTTATGATTATTTAAGAGAAATAATTTAGAAAGAAATAATAGCAAAAATATGAGAGAGAATGTGATTGTGATAGATAAGAGAGAGAAACAAAAAAGTGGGTGAGAGTGGGACAAAAGCTGATGTGAGAGAAAAAGGAAAGAAGGGTAAAATTGTACGTTTATAAAAAAAATTATGTTCTTGTAATTAAAATTTTGTCTACATGATTCTGGAGCTATTTTTTCTGCCTTTTCACTAATATGAGATTTTTTGTTGTTGCAAATATCTATAAGAATTATGGAAATGAATAATTTGGATCATTATTGTATGTTCAAGTGAGCTCATAAAAGACTTGGTTGTTGGAGAGAGCCAAGATGAGAGGAGATTTAAATAAAGGGCCTAGCTCATCTTTGGTCTCTAAAAACATATTAGACTATCTTTGAGCAAATCCAACAACATCTAGTCAAATTACCTAGTTAAAGTTTTGAAATGGTAGTTTAGCTAGCCCTATTTCAATCACAACTCCAACAACTCTATTTAATTTAACTATCATTCTATTAAAATATTATTACTTTCTTTCCTTCTATTTCTTTTCACTTTTGGACACAAACCAACACTCATCCTTTTCACTTTTTCAGCAGCCACACTTTTTCAACAACCACATTTCCAATAGTAAAAAATTAGTTGTCTTGCCCCAACAGTCACAATTCAAACAATTGCCTATAAATATGAAGTTTTGTTCTCTTTATTATCCCTTCATCTCAACTCAATTTTCTTCTATTGCCTAAGAAAAAAATTTATATCTTGTCTAGCGCAGAAGAAACCCAGTTCTTACCCAATTAACCATTTCTTCATTGCTTTCAATTTTTTATGGCTCGTAACGATTCAGATTTCTCGAACTCTGATGAAGAGTTGGAGATATTAGCAACAATTGCTATGTATGAAGAACAACATAATAGTGAGATGGGATCAAGCTCACACGGCGGTTCTACTCAAGGTCGCAATGTTATTAAACGTGACATTCTTGGTGGTCAAAAAAGGTTTTTCGACGACTATTTTTCTGAATCACCGGTATTTCCTCCAAATTATTTTCAAAGGAGATTTCGGATGAGTCGTTCTCTTTTTCTTCGTATCCATCACGCGGTAGAAACAAACGATTCATATTTTGTCCAGAAAAGAAATGGTGCAGGAAAGCTTGGTTTATTGTCCTTTCAAAAAATGACAGCTACACTTAGGATGTTAGCTTACAGTGTACCGGCTAACTATGTAGATGAATACGTGAGAATTGGAGCAAGCACTGCAATAGAGAGCTTACAAAGATTTGTTAAAGTAGTAATCGAAGTTTTCTCTGAACAATACTTGAGGTCACCAAATGTCACCGACCTTGCTAGATTACTAGCGGTTGGAGAAATGCGTGGATTTCTAAAGATGTTGGGGAGCCTTGATTGTATGCACTGGAAATGGAAGAATTGTCCAGTTGCGTGGCAAGTTATGTATATTAGTCACGTTCATGAACCAACAATTATTTTAGAAGCAATGGCATCATATGATCTTTGGATATAACATGCATTTTCGGGTTGCCTGTATCTCATTATGATATTAATGTGCTAGAAAGGTCTCCATTGTTTACTGAACTTTCTCAAGGACGTGCTCCTCCAATCAATTACAATATCAACGGACAGGAATATACTATGGGATTCTATTTGACCAATGGTATATATCCAGAATGGGCAACATTTGTGAAAACAATTCCATCTCCACAAGGAAATAAAAAAGGATTTTTTGCTCAACACCAAGAATCCATAAGGAAGGATATAGAACGTGCTTTTGGAGTGCTTCAAGCACGATTTGCAATTGTCCGAGGACTAAGACGATTTTGGGATTGTGCGACACTTAGAAATATAATGACGGCTTTGCGTAATAATGCATTACATGATCATCGAGGATGAGCGAGATTATAATAACGAAGTCCTTGATCTCGACTATGATCTATTGGATCATACTCTCCTTTTCAGCTTTTCTGCCCGACGGTCTCTCTAAGTCCACAAAATTATCAGTTACAACATTATCATTCTCAAGATTCATAGAATCAAGAGCAGAAGAGCAAGATGCAAGCCCTTTTCTTGGTCTTTCAATTTATTTTTCTTCTCGCAGTCCAAGAACCATTTTGATTGATTTTTCAATCTTACCCAACAGTGTTCAAATTGGAATGTGCTTTTGTTCAATTCCTTATACATTCTATTTGCCATGGTAACCTAAAGAAATCGACAATACAACTTTGTATGCTACAATTCAATGATAAAAGACGAAAGCAAAAACAAAAATATAACTAATACCTTGTCTTCCTCGTTTGCACAGCTTTGATTTAGTGATTCCACCTTAGCATAGCAATTGCAAAACTTGTTCGTACAAAGTTGAATTGTTGACCACCGATTCATTAAAGAGTTTTCAGTACAATTTGAATCAAATTGCATGCTTTCGTCAATGAATTCCTTCGCTCTTTGCTAGAATGTAGTTTTTTTCTGGTTATTACCATGTACTGGATCCATGCTAATATTAAGCCACGCGGACACAAGGAGTTTGTCTTCTTCCATAGTGAAATTTCCCCCACGTTGTTGTTTCTTAGAAATCAATCCTATTTCAGCAGTGAGTTGAGTTTCTTGGGTAAAGACTTGAGAATTTCGATTGAAATATTGTAATTTCAGCACAAGTTGTTCTTCAAGGTCTGAACCCAAATGTATAAAATTGATGAAGTACCCGTTATTTTGCGGCTCCATCCCTCCAATACCCGAATGCATAAAATTGACAAAGTAATCATTATGTTGCAAGTCCAATAACACATATGAATGTTGTCTAGTTATTCTTCCAACACTTCTAATATATGCCAAGACATTTGTTCAGTGGGAGATGCATACAAAAATTAGGATTTTGCTAAAGTTATAAACCAAGGTCTTCAATTGGAGGTCAAATTAGGGACCAACTAAAAGAAATGTCTCATATTTTGTCTGGAGTAACACTAAACCCAAATGAAAAGTATAAAGTTGTTTGGCTTTGGAGAAAGGATAAAAAGTCCACTGTGAAGTCGGCTTATAACAGGTGACAGTTCAAAATGCAATTGGTGTTAGACAAGTATTACAAAGTAGAGGGACATTAACATATTCTTCCAACCAAGACATAATATGCTCAGTCTAATCATCATAGGAGGAGTCTTTGTAGCAGGAGAAGTTCCAATAGTGTAATAGCTTTAACACCTTTGGTCTTTGTGTCTGTATTTATGTTTGTGTTGTGGATTTAAGGGTCTGTTTTTCTCCATTAGTAAGGCAGTCTTAGGTGTCGCTTTGTTTGTGCATTCAATGGGTGCTTTTAAAACCATCACTTATCTACTTTATGAGAGCAAATTGTGTTTTTCTAATCTACTAGTTATCACAATCTGGAGCATCTTTCATATATTAATATGGTTAGCGGAGAATCAAAGGATGAAAAGACAAAAAATCATCATTTGATGGAAGAATACCAAAGGCCAAGGACAGATAATGATGGTTTGTACCAACTTTCAAAAAGACAATCAGGGGAATACAAAACCAAAGTCAAGGGAGCTTATTTCAAGCATAGAGCGGGGGAAGTTTTGAACATGGAGCAGTCTTTCACAGGCAAGCAGCTAGCTCTACCTCCTGGAGGATTGAAGTTGGAAGTGCTTCCTCTTTTATCAGTTAGTGTAGTTTTTGTCTTCATCTTATTTTTTTAGTGTATTTTTCTTAAGTCTTTCTTGCATTAGTTGGGTGCTTGCCACTTATTGCTATTTCGAGGTTTATTGGGTGCGTGATTGTCAGATTACTGGGTGCAAACCTAGTTGGGATTTAAGGTCGTTCTCAATTGCTTCTATCGTAACCTCTATTTCCCTTTCTCTTTTTCCAAAAGGGGATTTCTAATTCCTCGCTGCTCATAAAAGAATATGTTCAAAGTTAGCAATTTGGGTTATTCATTGATTATCTATTGTGGGACAAGAAGATTGCTCTCACTATGTCTATACCTACACCGAAACATCGAAACAAGGAAACAGACATTTTGATTCCTGTCACTCAGCCAGCAATTTTATCAAACAAGTGGTGGGCATTTTTCTCGAACTATTTTTCCCTTGAACATGATAATACATTAGAGCAACAAAACACATTTATGCAAGCAAAGAGGTTGAAGAAGAGAAGTAAGAAGCAGGGAATGATTATTCCTTTACTATTTCAAGTCCTAAAACTTTCGACCATGAATTCTTTATACCTAATTTTCCATCAAAATCACAAACAAAAGTAGGAAGAAGTTGAGAAGTTGAGATTCAAACCTGTTACACCCAAAGTAGCCAACAAAAGCGAGACGAGGAAATTGAGTGCAAATCGATGAGTGAAGGGAGA
Organism: Arbutus unedo; assembly: GCA_014822125.1. NCBI lineage: Eukaryota > Viridiplantae > Streptophyta > Magnoliopsida > Ericales > Ericaceae > Arbutus > Arbutus unedo. Next base: position 2,106 of record JABCMJ010009784.1, on the reverse strand, counting down.
GATTTAGCTGGAACGAGGAAAAATAATAAAATATAGTATCGCTTATGAACAATGCCTCAGCAGATGAAGCGAGGCACTGTAGCAAAAATATTTTACCGAACTTCTTATTGAGGCTGCTAGAAAGACCTATTCTTAGTTCTTGCTAGCTAAAATAACTAAAAGACTAATATTGATATTTTGATATAGATGCTCTTAGAGCAACCTCAGCAAACTAGCCATTTGTACTTTTTTAGCTAAAATAAATAGGTAAAATGTAAAAAAATTCCCCAACAAACTAGCTATAACACTGTTTATTTTAATTTTGCTAGAGTAGCTAGTTATATTTACCTAGTTACTGTTCATGAGTAAAAAAAAAAGAAAATACTATTTTAGTCAAGGTGTTGAAAAAGTAGTGATGTTTAAAAAGTACGAATATTTAAAAAAATATATTTGAAAGGAAAAAAAGGAAAGAAATATTATTTTAATTAAAGAGAAGTAAAATATATAGGATTGTTGGAGTATTGAAAGAGACGTGACTATCTTAAATGGAAAATTTACACCGTTCACAAGCTAATTTGTCTATTTATTGCTGTAGATGCTCTTTAGTTAGGCTTGCCCCCTTACCCCCCATATAAAAAAAATCTTTCTTTTTTTTAAATAATAAAGTAAGCTACAAAATCACTGGATTAATTCCTTACCAAATTCATTTTAGTCATTGGGACTGTTCACTTTTTAGAATCGAACAAGAACATTAATTACATTAAAGTTATGTTTATTGAACATTTATTATTTGTTTTGAAAAACATGTCATAAAATTTTGTGTTTCATTTTTGTTTATCTTTTTTACATAAATTTGTACATAATAATTAATATATTATAAACTAGCATCCGTGGCACATGCAATACATGTGCAAACACGATGTTCGTACAAATATGATTTGATAATTTTTGTAATTGTTACCTATAATAAAAAAAATTTCAATTTTTTGTAGAGCAATTTTTTTAGTAAATTATAGGAACAGTTTTTTGTCAATTTTTTTAACAATTTTTTTACAAAAATATCCCGACATTTATTAAGAGGAAAGAATGTTTTTAGTAGACTTTTTGAAAAACTAAAAGTATGAGCAAACTTCAAAAAAGTGTTCATACCAAAAAGAGTGTTCCCTTTATATATAGTATAGACATAGATATATATTTTTTGCATTATTGATTTTGTCAACAAACTCTAAAGAATAAATATGTTTAATCATATATTCAAAAGGAATCTTTTATGCCCAACAAAATCCGCTAGAGGATCAAAGTGGTTATTAATAGGGAATTTCGAGAGCTGAAGTGTATTTTTTTGTAATGAGCATCTAGTACGGATAAAACGATATAATTTTGTTCGATTTGTCTTTAAAACTATATCATTTTGATCTCTATACATTTTGATAATAATTCATGTGATAAGATAAAACGATATAGTTTCAAGGACAAAACGGGTAAAATTATGTTGTTTTGCCCGCACTACCTCGCATTACAGTCTTCCTGAATCCATTAATAGGGGCCTAACATTATTTAATTGTTATATTGTATTGTTCGCCGTAAATTTAATTCAATTAAGTCTTTTCGGAGCTATTTAAAATAGATATTGACTGTATAGGAGAAATTAACAAAAATGTCATTGAATCCTAATCTATCGACTCATTCTATTGGGGCATATCTATTGTCTCGAAAACTTTCCTTTTGATGATTAATTTCAACTACAATAACTTGTTTAGTAGCATGCAAATAAAAATTTAATCCAATAGTTGTCAAAGCCAAACAGACACTGTATATAAGTTAGTAGGGTATAACTAGTTTGGTTTGGTCTGAATCGGAAGAAAAATTCGGATCAAATTGAAAATTTTAATTTATAATTTTTCAAATTAAAATTAAATTGAACTGAATTAAATCGATTTTTTCTTTTAATATATCAAACCGAACTGAATTAAATTGATTTAACTAAAAAAATTGAATTAAATTGTTAATTCAATTTAATCTAAGTTATCGATTTTTACTTACATGATTAAAATATATTGTATGTGTCCAATTTAATGAATACTATATAGATATAAGGGGCCGATTGGATGGAGTATTATTTTTAGG
>JABCMJ010009781.1:0-11532 GCA_014822125.1 Arbutus unedo | reverse complement strand
CTGTTTATAAAATGACTCCTTTAAAAGAAATCTGGTCTTGAAAACAGAGATGGGTTCGGAGATTTACTGTTACGAGTTGGGAAGGTGTTAGGCACCCAACATCGCCCTTTCGGTACTTAATTTTTTCAATTAATTTCATTTTATTATCCTTGGCCAAATTGATAAACATCTAGTGATTGACTGTATAATTGGATCAAAAGTAAAACAAGGTGCGAGAGCAGGACCTTGGCTTACGCAATTCAGTTTTCAGTGGCAAAAATATTGAAATGGGCATATGTTAAACTTTGACCAAAATATGATATGCAAACTGGTATCTGCACGTCATGTTTCTATTCTCGAAATGCCAAGTACCTTAAATCCCTGGTAGGAACTTTCCAGTTTGACAATGGTCTGATTCTGCTTAATTTAATGAATCGCCATATTAACCTTTCTTGAAATTGCAATATGCCGTCTCTGCCTAAACCAAGTTAGCTGTTATCGCATTTTCATTCATTTCCCCCTGACTGCCTATGTCACCAGCGTTCCAGAAATTTCAAGTTTAATTTGGTGAAAAGTGTAAATATCGTTCCGATAATCTTTTGATAAAGCACGACACGTAAAACTGACATAAACTGTCAATTTGCACAACATACTTTAATTTTAGATTATCGAAACCAAAGACCGGTAGACATGGACAGCACAACGGCTATTCATATTTCTCAGTTTTTAGGCAAGACACGTATTTGCTTAAATTTATAATTGTTTTTTTAATTGTAATTTTTTATCCCGACAGCTACACAAACACTGACGGTCCAAATTGTAAAATATAATAAATGTCACTTCAATCATGATATCTATCGTGAAAAGATAATGTGCATCGCCCGTGAAATTTTCTTTCCGAAACACTAGCATGGGCTGCCTATGTCACACGTGTTATAGCCGATATACCTGTCAACCAAGTGGATTCTAGTCTACTGTGAATGACCTCGGCTCGGCCAAATAGGTACGACTATGCGTGGGCCCACGAAGTGCGCCCTTCGACTAGGAAGGAGGCACTTATGAGTCATGGGCCTCGTCTCGGCTCAGTTCAACTTGTTGAAGATGCTGACTTTGGGCTTGGTCTGCCACTCAGCCCAAACTCACCACAGTTCGGCCCAAACATTTATGCCGATTCGGTTCTCCATACAAACCAAACAAGAAAAACACCTCCAAATCCCTCACTTTCCGTCCAAATCCATCAATCCAAACGAATTTGCATTCATGTAAATGTGGCAGTATGGAATGTAAGAGTAAAACATGTCTGGGCATCATAACTACCATAAGAGAATACCATGTGCATAACAAATGTGCTCGAAGGAATTACCAACTTAATATGCATCTCTTATGTTATAATCTAATTTGTACTTCAAGTAAGAATTCTCTTTCAATTGCAGCTGGGTGTTAGTATGCATTCAATTAATGCTATTTTCCTTCTCAGTGATGTGATTTTGAACCACTTGGTGAGTTACTATACCTTGTTTCTTGGTTGGTATTTTTCATTTCTTCAATGTCATTATTGACCAACTAGAATTTGTCTATCTTCTTCCAGCAATTTCCCTTCTTTTGAATAGCTTATTTTATTTTATTAACGAGACTATTTGTCATCTTTCAATGGATCATCCATGCTTGTGTTTCATTGTGGTATGCTAAGTTTCTTAGTCATCTCTTTCACTCAGCTTGTTCTGTTTCTTTCTCCCACTCCCTTTCTCTCTGGACATTGATAACACCCCGTGTTGACTCGCTTTGATAATTCTTTGTGTTGCAGGTGGCCTTATCCCTTTATTGACGTGTCATCTCCATATGCTCCTATCTGGTATGTATTTCCACAAACATGCATATATTCATGTTGTTGCAATTATATTTAATTAAAGTTATCACCTTTTCACATGTTGTTACCAATTATATGGAGACTTTACTAGGGAGTGAACCCATCAAATTCTAAGAAACAACTAGATGTATACATGCATTTACAAATTTTTAATAAGATACTTCTCATGACCTCATTGAGCTAAATAGATCATTTTGGATCATATTAATCTTTATATAAAATCTATATGGGTAACCTATCCGATTTAAAAAAGTTATTGGATTTACTATTCAACTATCTTCTGCAACACCTTGCCTTACCCTACATGTGGTTCGTGGGTGATTGCAGATATTTGGATGTAGTTACTCTACAAGTATGGGTCCAAAATGACCTTACCTTCAAGGGGTTTCTGTCCACACACAAAAACAAAGTTATTTCGCTTACCATTTTGGAGACAATCCAACAAAATGATAAAAATACAAATTAGGATTCAGTTCTTGTTTTATTGAAGAAAAGTAAATTGGGATAAATAGCTTCATGGATAGTATTTTGTTTGGTAGAGTTTGGTTTGATCTCATTTGTGGAGAAAAAATATTTAGTGACAGACGTATATAAGCAAATAAGAGCTCTATGCAAAAGCCCAAACATATGTTACAACCTGAGCTAGCGACCCCCAACATATGATTCTCTCATTCTATTTAGTGGAACTCGAGGGCTTCAAGTTCAAGAAACAATCCCTGATGAATATTGCTCCCTTTTAGTTTCACTTGCCAAAAGTAAAATGAACTAAGATGGGTTTGTTATAATCTGCTTGACTGAACTAAAGGTGGATGGTGATCTTTGTGACATTGCAACCTATATTGGATCACTGCAACCACTGCGATCATCGATGTGCTCTGTTGAATTCCGTAGCTCCACCAAGAAAAATAGAAAAAAAAAACATTTGGTTGGTTGGGGGAGATTTGTTACGAATGCAAGATCCTCTAGGTTCCCATGTTAATATAATGAGGTGGCTGAATAATTTTTCAGTGGTGACAAATTAGTAGATAAATCAAACTACTGAGTTAATTCTCCCATAAGCTTACTCATTTAATTTTTTTTCTCACTACAACGGTCCCAGGTGTTTCGCCGTGGGCTTGCTGCATCTTCCATGCTATAGCATTTTTGCTCGGATTGTAAGGACGAAGCATTTTTGCTTGTCAAGATTGTTCCCAGATGAAAGTAAGATGCATTCCTAATTTGTCCCCGGAGTAGTTTGGCTGGTAGATGATTCAAGTGTTGCAAAGGCAGACTCAACTATTCCAAATTATTGGGCATACATCTTTAATCGGGTTTGTACATTTTTCTTTCTTTGGTACCTGGCGATATGGGATAGGTTTTTTTTTTCCTTTCCTCTTTTGAGTTTATGTGACACTGTTAATATATGGAATGTGTATAGCTTTAGAATTGAGGAAACAAGCAGTGTATGACTCTAGCAGAATGATGCACAGGTAATTGGCAGTCCCATTTGTGCATTAGTCTTTCTTCACTGTTATACAGTTTATTTTTCCATTCAAAGATAAAAAGATGAGACTTTTCAGTTGAGAAAAGCTGGTTAAATCGACTAAGAATTTGATAAACCAATTAGAAGAGAAATAATTGAAACACAAATGTCAGTGCATGAGATACACCTATTTCTTGAAACATATCAATTAGTAGTGAACATGAACAAGTGGAAAAATACTTGTATGCATAAAAAACTACCCAGGAAAATCAACAATGCGAACAAATTTTACTTGTGTCTACACATTGAGACCTTTCTTCAATAGATGCTTCTTCAAGTTGCTTGATTTGTAAATCACTTCAGTTTTGCACTGCAAGATGTATAACTAGTTAATAGCTGTCGTCTGTTGAAACACTTTGATGAGCTGTTTGGATGGCTTTTTAGAGGGTGTCTTAGTTACCCTCCCCCTTAAGCCATGATTTGGTTGAAAAAAGTTGGGGTCTTTAATTAAGGCCCTAGACTATTTAAGAATTCTCCAGCTTTGTTATTCAATAACTCCAGGGGTGGTGTTAATTAAGAAGGCCTGGGTAAATTACTTATGTGCCATCTAGAAGGTGTTTTTTGATAGGGGAGCTACTGTTGTTTTACTTCATTGTGCCCTCCTTGGTTTTGGGTTATTCGCTTCACCTCCTAATTGTGATTTCTTCAGAAAGCTTGGTTCTGGGCTCTTCGGATTCTTAGAGGGTAACTTATAATGTTTCAAATTAATGAACATACATCTAATTTCAACATTAATTATCAAACCAGCCTTGGGGATGTCAGTTTCAACACTTTTTCAAGGACATCTAGCTGAGGACAGATGAGAATTAGGGGCACATCGCCAAGCCTGAGCATCAGGATTCGCTTTACTTGGAGGGATTTCTAGTTTGTTTTCTATCATTCTTCGTTCTGCCTGGCTTTCCTCTATGGGGTCTGAGCCCTCTGGTTCCCACCTGGCGGTGTGTCTCGTGGAGGGGGGTTTTATTCCCATGGCTTCGCTATTTCTGGGTTCTTTGTTCTACCGACTCGACCATGTCCATGCAATTACCGCGCAATCCGTAGGGAGATATGATGTTTTTCCCATTGCACACACAAAGTTTCTTATTAGATTTTTCTATGAGCATTTTCCTATTGTGGCCCCTATGCCCCTTGATCTTGCCACTTTGAGAATCGAGGAATACCACAATGCACAGGCAAAGTTGTGCGGAACGAGTTCGAGATCTCACAACCTCAGTCTCTCCGTTGGTCAGGTCGGTTTGTGGCTAAGTTCTAGGAGGCCTGCTTCAATCAGTTCAAGTGATTTGTCCCTTGCCCGTACATACAGTCGAAGCTCATTGTCGGGATCCCGATTCCTCCTTTTTATGCTATGGGTGCTAGACATGTCAATTTCGACATTCGTTCTAGGGCTCTGCAATCAGGCCAGTCTACAGTCTTGTTTGCGCATGTCTGCCCTTGTTTGCTTCCAGTCTTGAACAATGATGGCCCGTCATCTATCGTATACTGTCCGTGTTAGGTATGTTTGTAGCTTGAATATGATTTGGGGGCACCTAACCCTACCCTTGTGGTATGACCATTTCTTGCCAGTCTTAGCCGATATACTCAGGAGTTTCGCTCAGGCTTAGTAGATGGTTATAGCTAAGTCAGCCTGTCACTAAGATTCAGGATTGGCCATTTCACTATTGACCATCGTGCTTTATGGAGGAGGAATCTAGACTCGTTCATATAGTTTGTTCGCTAGTGCCCTGTTGTCCCGCTTGCTCCTGCCATCTTTCTGCAAGATGCTTCTCTACGCGTGATGCGCCATATAGTTTATCGTAGCTTGCGAAGTCGTTGGGCCTTGATGGATGCTACACTAACTTCGCGATCGGTTGTCACTCTTGCATCTCCTCCGGTCATTATTTAGACTACGGAGGGACCCGCCATGGCACACGGCACAAGGAAATGTCTGAGGAAAGTACGTTGTTGGCCTCGCTGTGTTTTTTTATGCTTTGATTTTTAACATCCAGATAGCTCTGGCGCAAGGTTACTGCATGGTGTGAGCTCATTAAATAACGCTACCAAATTAGTTAGGATTTGATTTCATAAGCAACCCTGGATAAGAGATTTAAAATTTGAATTCATTAAATATCACTGGATTCTATTGCAATTAATTAAGATACACTAGCAGCTAACAACATATAATTAAAATTGATAGTCGCACTCCACTTTTTGTTAATATACTTCATTTTCTTAAAATTTTAAGACTTACAATAGAACATGAATAATAAGAAGTATGTTTATATTATTTACATAAAGAAAAAATTATAGATGAAGCAACATTGGGACCAACAACTCGTGAGTTGTATATAAATAGCAATATTTGAACTTGTAAAAATGTAAGGGCTGGTCATTAGTAATGCGGAATTAAGGTTTAAGAGAAAATAGCGGCACAATTAAGCGTATATGTCTTTTCATGTCGCACGAGACGTGGATATCAAAGCATCGAGAGGCATTGCACGCGGTGTTTTTGTGCGATGAATCGAATTAACGTAAAACTAAACTCATCTGTCGTTTACTTTGACTGGACAAATATGCAATATTGCTAGATATGTTGGCGCAATTAAGTGTACTTGACTTGTTATGTCTGATACCACGTAATAGTTGATCTCTAAAATTGGCGGCGATGCATGTGACCAATTTACATTAAGTAATGGTCTTCAAAAATGGCGGCAATCCATGTGACCAATTTACATGATGGGCTATAGATATGATACCAAAGGTTAACGAATAATTGTGGCACTTTTAAGTGTACAACTTGTCTATTTATATCAGATAATTTATAAAAGTTAACAAAAATGGCGGCACGTTGCCGCGCCATGTATGTGAAAATCTTTTAACATTCTCCATAAGTCCCTCAATGCACTATTTTTATCGATAATTATAAAACTTGGAGAGTTTAATTTTCAGTATATTCTTTTTTTTCTTTAAGGGTATTTGAATGTTGCTATTTAGTAAGAGTATTTTGAAAACAAAAAATTTACTCAAGTGGAGAAAAGAAAAAATAATCAAATTTTTCTCCTTTTTTTTCACCTTAACATCATACCTTCTCACATGTTCATCCCCGCCTTGGTTAAAAGTTCCCCCTTTGGTTTTGCAACTCTGTTGTTAGCACATACTTCCCCTCATTTAAGTACTCCAAACACCATTTAATGCATACAACCCCACCCACCCCACCATAATCACACCTTGAGAGGAAGTTGGACAAGGGGATTTTGTTGTTCACAACGTATATCAAGATGTGTTGCGCGTCAAAATGATGTCACTTTAGTAATCAAAATGTTGTCGAAATGGTGCGGCGATATTTGGACAATATTTGTTTTAAGTGCTAAAACAACGCCATTTTGGTGCACAAATTAACCTGTGTGTTATGCACAACTGGGTCCACGTTTTTTGCTTTGTCTTGGCCAACTCAACATTGCAAAAATCCTAAAATGTCCTTCCATGGTCAAGTACCATCCCACTACCTCTATATAAAGGATGCTCGTCTACACAACATTTTCACATTGAAAGAAAGGTTAGAGATAACATCTCTCTCTCTCTCTCTCGCTCAAGAAAATGAATCGAGGTGGGAATTTGCCTAATGCCTCTAACATGACTAAAAGGTATGACTCTACATCCGATGAGGAATTTGAGATCATTCTACAACCACAAAACCTATACGTTTCATGCGCGAAATGTAGGAGATTGTTTCGATATCATCTTGAATTCTTGAACCACATTGAGGGATGCGTGACAAGAGAGAAAGCAAAGAATAGAAGGGCAAATTTCACCATGATCAAAATGCAGTTCGATGAGGAGAAGTAGGAGGACCTTCTATGGTTCCTCTTAGGGCGCTGAATCTTTTCAATGGTCCCTTGGAGCTCAGGTTGGCTCCCCCAGGGCCACCTCCACTACCACCATCTGTAGACCTTGATCTCTCTCTAGCCATTGGCAGGAACAAATCAGGAGGATTCTGAGAGCTACCCGGGAACAACAAGGGAGGTGGACCCAGTGATGGAAATGTTGGGAAGAATTTCAAGATGTGAACCATGGCCATGAGCAAACCAGCTTATCGGTATTATAATGTGGCCACCCTTTTAGGGTTTTCGTATGTCTCCTTTCATTTTCTTGTGTCCTAGTTTGTGCTTTGTCATCGAGTTTGGGTTTGTGTTTGCCAGGTAAGAGAAAGAAGTAGTTGAATTGGGTTTTTAGGGTTCTTGTGAGTCTCATTTCATCGTTCATGTGTCCTTGTTGGTTTTTGTGTCTGTGTCTGTGTTTGCTCAGTAAGAAAAAACTAGTTTAATGAAATGTTGGCGCTTGAGTTTTACTTTTGCTTGTCTTGTTTTTCTTCTTCTCTTTTCATCGTCTTTTTTTGAAACGGTTGTGAAATTAATATATGAAGCCAAAATGATATAAAGAAAAACACTAGTGGTTGAGAGTGCAAAAGGTGGTTAGGAATTCGATGTATCTAGCTAATTTTTTTCTCTCTTGCTCACTTTTACAAATCATTTATAGTTGGTGTTTGAGTCTTACTTTTGCTTGTCTTCTTCTTCTTCACCTTCTCTTTGCTAAAGCAGTTGTGAAATTAATATACGAAGCCAAGATTCTATAAAAAAAAAAAATTACTAATGGTCGGCAGTGCAAAAAGTGGTTCAGGATTAGATATATCCAACCAAATTTTTTCTCTCTCACTTTTACAAATTATTTGTAGTTGGTGTTTGAGTCTTACTTTTGCTTGTCTTCATTTTCTTCTTTCTTCACTGCCTTCTATTTGTTGAAACGGTTGTGAAATTATTATATTAAGCCAAGATTATGTAAAGAAAAACAATAGTGATCGGCAGTGCAAAAAGTGGCTTAGATTTTGATGTATCCAGCCAAATTATTTCTCACTCATTCACTTTTACAAATCAACGTACTGTAGTTGGTGTTTGAGTACTTTTGCATATCTTTTTGTCTTCTTTTTCTTCTTATTACATCATCGCCTTTTTTGAAATGGTTGTGAAATTAATATATGAAGTCAAGATGATATAAAGAAAAATACAACAATGGTCAACAGTGGAAAAAGTGTTTCAGATTTAAATATATCCAGTCAAAATTTTCCTCTCTGACTCACTTTTGCAGATCAATTGTGGTTGGTGTTTGAGTCTTACTTTTGCTTGTCTTGTTTTTCTTTTTTCTCTTCTTCTTTCTTCATCGCCTTATCTTTTTTGAAATGGTAGTGAAATAAATATATGAAGTTAGGATGACATAAAGAAAATTACTAGTGGTCGACATTGGAAAAAGTGATATAGATCGTTTGATGTATCCAGACAAAATTTTTCTCACTCACTTTGCAAATGTTTGAATCCTACTTTTTCTTCTTCTTTCTCCATCATCTTCTCATTTTTGAAACTGTTGTGAATTTAGTATATGAAGTCAAGATGATATAAAGAAAAACATTAATGGTCGACAGTGTAAAAAGTAGTTCAGAGTTTGATATATCCAATCAAAAAATTTCTCCTCTCACTCACTTTTTAACGACTATTATCCAATGCACACATGTTCAAAACGCAGATTCAACCACAAACACCCTTTAATGAGTTGTGTATCCACACCTTATAAAAGGGCCATTGCAAGAATTTTTGCACCTACCCCTTTTATACTAAGTGTTGCATCTCAAAGAGAAAGAAGGAAAAAAATTCTCAAATGTGGAGTTGGAACATATTGCATTCTAATGAACTCAACGAGCATTACGTCAAAATTTTTTACGTGACATTTCTACATGATATTCCTAACAAATTAATCGCACGTCGATAAATTTTTTGAATAGCACATCAACATGCTATTTGATGAGGTTAAGATTATGAAGAAGTAACTTACATAATATGTGTTGCAAAAACTTACTAGCCGAAAGTACATATAAATGGTAGTACATACATATTACTTTTCGAGTACCGCGCAATAATTAGTCTTGATTTACGAATGTAGCTAGAAGGCAATGGAGCTTAACAAATCTTTGTCTTGGACAAGTTGATTGCCATGTATTTATATAGTCTATAAGAAGAGAAGATTTCAACATGTTTTTTTGTTTTCTTACACTTTTTATTGAGATTACATCATTTTTAATGATAAGAAATGACATTTCAGACTAATCTCTTCAATACCCTGCTAGATTTTTTTGAACTTTTTTTTGTTCATTTCTTTGTCTTTGGACTTTCCAAGGATTGCTGCGATTGAATCATCGTTAGTTTAGATAGCATATACCAAGTTAATTTTACTGTAAAAAATAAGGGATAAGTAATCAAGACTAGCTAGCCAAATGCGGCACAAGAAAAATGGCGACGCTTGTCGTACTAGCTTGCATTAGGCCATTTTTGGCATAAGTCTTTTGGTATTAATGTCACTGTCTTTTTTGTCATTTTTTCTAGATTTTTTTATGAATTTTGCAATAAATTCTCTAAATTAATCATTCGTCTTGAGGAAAGAAATCTAGAAAGTTAAATATTGTTATTAAAAGTTGCAAGAAGTTAATAAAGACAAAAAAAAAATTCAAAACTGAGAGTTTTTCAATTTTTTTAATGCCGTTCTATCTAAACTTGTTTCAATTTTGATTCATATTTTTATAATTTTTTGAAGGGAAACGTAATTTTTTTGGACATAAAATGAACAAAATTGTAAAACACCAATTAATATCAACTGTCTTTAATAGAAAATAATTTAATTCATACCCAGCCTAAATTTTGTATTTTGAGAAAATCTTGAATTTCAATCCAAAAAAAAAGTGAATAAAAGGACGACTTTGCAAATTCATGTGAAAAAAACGAAACAAAAGTGTCTAATAGTATGAAAAAGAGTCTTAAGATTATTTTAATTTTTTATGCTCCATATCTAGCTAGTTTTCCATCACCTATAACAAAAGTGTACCTAAATTGGTGAAATTTGCTGTTTTATTTAACAAAGCTCAAGCATATAAAAGTGTACCCTGTTTTCATTATATCATCTTGGCTTTTTCTAAACATTCTCTACCTCCCAATTATAATCCTTCTTCCAGCAATCCTTTGAGGATTCCCACGAGTTCCCCCTTGTCAATTCATGGACCAGGAACCCCCAATTCCTTAGTTCGGCCAACAACATTTTCACCTTTGCTATTGTCGCAAAATTTAGGGGCATCGAGGGGACTGCACAGTACCCCGTTGATCTGGATACCAAATTGTCGGTGGATTCTTCAGAAGAGGTAGCCCTGGATGTGGACAAATATGTCAAATTGCTAAATATGTTGATGATAGTAAGTGTACTTGGCTCGTTATGTTGAATATCACGTAACAGTAACAAAATTGGTGGCGACTATATATATAGACTATATATAGATATGTGATAAGCGTATAAATGTTTACATTAGCGCTCCTTAATTTATCTTTGTTAAAGTTCGTTTTAATATTATTACTTAGTATAATGTTTTATTTTTATGTTGCAGGTATTTGGAGGTTCTATTACAAAAATATTTGTAAAGTCGATCATAATCGGTGTCAAAGCGAGTCGCGTGATTAAATTAATTTAAGGAAAGAACCCAAGTTAATTAAAGTTTTGGAATGAAATTTAAGAGGTTATCACGTATGTATATATAAAAAAAAGTAACACGTAGCTTTGGAGAAGACTGAATTATCAGCAATCCTGTGAAGACTATGATTGCAAGAATGGGAATTAAAAAAAATAAAGAAAGAAAGAAAAAGGGAAACAAGGGAGGAGGTGGCTACCTTGAAAAGTCAAAAAAGAATGTGGGACTACACATACCATAGGATGACATATAAATACAAAGCAAAATAGATGCTGCAGAAGACTGACTTTTTTTGAGAACGGGGGGCGCAACTTTTTCCCTGAGGCAGTATTGCGTGCATCACTGTGGAGAAAAAAAGGACAGAGTTTTGGGGGAGACATTTGAAGATCGGCAACAGCAGCGAAAAATATTAAGAATGGGTTTTCTTAATCAGATTGCGATTTCTTTTGCTCCCATGACTGGCTAAACCCCTCATCTAGGGAAAAGATGAAGCACCGATTCAAGTAATTTTGAGTGTGTTTATGTTTAGGTTTTTTTTCGTATTCGGATCAATTGGTTAATTGAGAACATATTTTTATTGCGCATGAATAAAATAGATTTACTCCTTTCGATTTGTTGAGTATTTGTGTGTGC
>JABCMJ010009778.1:0-27696 GCA_014822125.1 Arbutus unedo | reverse complement strand
AAAATACGATATGATAATATTGATATCTTTTATAACTAATATTTTTTTAAAAACTTAAAACACTAAAAGATTGCTTTAGATATGTTTTTCAATCAATGGTGTTTGATTTAGCTTGACTTTAATTTAGTTGACATGGTTATAGAATTTTATATACATATACATACAAACAGATACATATATATATATATATATATATATAAACCTATGTAAAGTAAAAAGTTTATAGATTTTAATCTCATTATGATAATAAGAATGTTGTAATAAGAAAGAAATATGAATTTTGTTTTGATTAATATGGGTAATAAAATATCTCACATTTGCTCATTTAAAATTTTAATGAAAAACCAATATATTTACACTACTTGTCGTTGCGAAAGGTCTTCTCACTAAAAGACCTTATGCAATAATATATAGCATAGATACAAAAATATATCACAATATAAATGAGGTAAATTTTAACTAGAACATATTGAGTTTTTTCGAACTAAATAAATTAAAGATTCTTTGCTTGACAAGAGGGTATTTTTACGCACGCACTTGTTACAGAGACAATGAATTTATTAGTCACATGAGAGAGTCGGTCTTAACCGACTTGAAAAAGGTGATTAAATAGATTAAATTAAAGATAAGTGAACTCTAATTATCTTGAGAACATTTCACAACAGATAAGGATGAGCAGTCCTACGGCAATTCAACTTAAAATAAAAAGTTTGAAGTTGAATGAAACTCTAACTATAAAAAATAAATGTTTAGATAGTCCAGATTAAGCTTGTCTTGTTAATGGTCAATAAGAAAATACTCATATTCCGTTTCCAGTGAGAAATTAGACATCGGGTATAACTCGGATATTTGACTATATATCCGAGTGTAAGAAATAGCTTTCAAGTGTAAGAAAAATCACACAGCTACAAAAAAAAAATATATATATATATATATATATATATATGTATATATTTATTTATTTATAGATATAGATATAGGTATAGATCCAAAGCCCCGTTTGATAAACCTCTTACGAGTTGGGGTGGGATTAATAATCCCATGGGTTAGGTTATGTGTGTTTGTTTTACAAAAAGGAGTGGGATGAGCAAAGCCATGGGATTTTTAATCCCAGGTATTTGCAATACCATGTGGAACTAGGTATTAGCAATATCATGTAAGTTGGATGAAAATATTGTGTAGAGAGTGACTTTATTGTCCTTCCATTTTATCTTTTGTTATTTGTTGACCTTGTTTAATTTTTTTCACATTTGTCGTTTTTGTTTCAAATTTTTTTGGATTATTAGTCCGTCTCCATTAGACGAATCTAAAAGTATAAAATTATATTCGAAAGCTAAAAAAAAATCACTAAAAATGACGAATAAGTACAAAAAAAATTATTTTTTATTAATTATTGTCTTTTTTAGATTTGGCCCAATATTTATAAATTTTCTAAAACTTCTCGTTGAGACAAATCAATAATTCATAAAAAATTAGAAAAAAATAAAAAATTACATAAGAACGAAAAAATAATCAAATAATCATGACAAACAAGATTGTCCATATTCTATTTTTATTTATTTCTAAGGAGATAAATATATAAATAAAATTAAGAGATTGCTTATTTTTAATTTTTTTGACTATGAACTCTATTTTCTAATTTTTTTGGAATGACCAAGATAAATAATTAAACAATCTAGGTGAGGACAATTTTGAAAAATATATAATTTAATTCCATCATTCCTTTTTGCAAACAAACACCAACTCAGCACTATTAATCATATCCCGAGTATAACCAAACATTTTTAATAATCCATTGGTATTACGAATTCCATCATAATCCCACCACCTTACAAATCCCAACCTACGAAGAAGTTTATCAAACGGGGCCCAAAAGTCCAGGGGTATTTCAAAAATTTATCAAGACTCTTTGTTGAGCATTAGGCTATTCTATTTTACAAAAACACAAACCAAATAAAACAATGTTTTATGAAGTTGGGAAAAAAATGAACTAAAGGTTTTGTTATACTTCACAAAAACACAGGAGGGACAGTAAAATATACAATTATACTTCTTTTGTCCCGTAATTTTTGTTCTCTTTTGAAAACCGTGTTAAGTTTCAACAACAAATTAAATATTTTTCTGCAAAGTTTTACACCAATTAAAAAAAATTAATTGAGATTTTAAATTAATACAAAAAAATTAAAAATTATGAAGGAAAGTAGTTTATTTTGTAATCTTTAAAAACACGACTTTTTTAAGAAATTTATAGAAAAAAAGAGAGCAGCAATCTTAATCACTAATCGGTTCCATTTCTGTAACTAAGTAATCACCTGTTTTGGTCATCCTCTCTTGGTTATAAGAATCAAGTAATAAATCCGTAATTAATGGTGCACACTGGTCTACTAAACTTTTATAAAGACAACTATTTTATATTTGGGTTTGAACTATTTTTTTTTGGTTCAACTAGAACTGATCTATAAAGACAAATCGTCTGGGAGGTATTTAACGCGATGTCAGGCTGTGTTGTGCGCTACAAGAATGTCGTTTTGGTGCACAAAAAATTATCCAAATAGCCGGGCAATGTTCGAGCAATTTTTGTGCGCCAAAATGACATTATTTTAGCGCACAATATGTTTTGTTCTGTAGCACAGGGCAGAGCAAAGTCCCCATTCCACAAATGCGCATAAATAAATCTGAACACTTAATAGAAGTATAGTCCAAAATCACAATTTTCTTGGTTCACCAAACCTGCATTCCTTGCCAACAAAATTCAGATCGTTCAAACCTCTCCAAACTGATGCAGAAATGTTGTCGCAATTGATAATGATTATAGTTCGCTGATAGAGTAGCTTCTGCATTATTTCTGCATCGGTTTCCACCTTCAAGCTCCTTATTTGAAGTTGGGCAATGGCCATAGATTTGCTATAGGACTCGGAGAATCCGTAATGTGTCTTGTATATCAGTTACCCAATTCCTTTTGCTTCTGGACTCGGATGCATATCCACAGAAGTTTTCCATACTGTAATATCAGATATTTAGGGTGAAGCCACTCAGGACTCCTCATTGTCACTCATAGAAATTAAATTGAGAAAATAACCTGCCCACAATCCCTCCTGCCGATCTTCACCAACTTGTTGTTGTCGAGGCACTATGTGGAAGAACCGAAGAAGCATAGTCTTTAGAGAGAGTTTTTCGAGTTCTACCCTTGTCCCTGTAGGTTGTACGTCTGTACCCGTGGGGCCGTAATCCACCAACCCATGAGATTGGGGGTTTTGTCTTTGAGAAGACTCAAAACTAAAGAAGCAGATTCAACTTTCAAGATTCAAGAACAAATACCCACTATCTGGTCTCGGTAAGTGTAATTTTCATTGTTTATTTGATTTATTGGATAGTGAGAGTTGCTGAGCATAATAAATTATTATTAATGACGTACTAGTAGTTTGACATAATATAATCATTGGGAAATTTATAGTGGAGCATAATAAATTCTTGGTAAGTAATTTAGTGAAATTCTTCTACTATAAAGTATCACTATCACCCAATCACTTTCTTTACCATAGTATAATCAATTAATTAGAAAAAATAAACATGTAGTCTGACTGCTTTTTATTTTATATCGTAGTTGACTTATTCAGGATATACACATACGGACATATACTACTTTGCTTCTTCATTCGAAGTTACGTCATGAATTTTTCAACTTTCTTTTCTTCAATAGATTCCCTCAAGAAATCACGGTTTTAACTTATCAAAGAATTGTCTAAGGAATAAGAACCCCAATACTAGTAGTGTTAAGAGAGAAGAGGGTATTTGGACATTACGAAAAATGAGACTGCAATCATAGTGATGATTGTTGAGATTGGTACATGTTTTTTAAGTGAGAAGGCGATAAGGCATGAGTATCTACTTCTAGAATATGGACGTCGAACGACTTGCTACAAATGCGGCGAGTTCTTTAATAGCATTTGTCCACCTACCTGGCTTAACCCATCTTTCTAATTCACTAATGGTCATTGGTAGAGGGTTGTGAGCCCGTGCATATCTATGTGATTTGATCGGTTTTAGGTGCTTTGCATATTTATTTTAATTAGAAAAATGAGTGTAAATTATCTCGCTTTAACCACAGTTATAGTAGACAAGTTTATTCGATAAACTTAAATTTAGTTTTTCCGTGTAGATGATTTACAAACAAAGTCTTGTAAAAATAACAATTTGGATTATCAAAATAGAACTACGTGAGTCTCATTTCTCCTTACACGAGGAGATCATCTAAGAAGATCCTAACCACACGAAGTGTGACTGAAACTATTGTTTTCAAAATCGGCTGTCCTCGACGATTTAGTTCCTATCAAGATCTTACTACTACTCGAAGACCCTCTCGATAAGTAAATAAACCTTATATTTCTCTGCACCTTGAAAACCACATTGGTATGAACATCATTTTGCTGGAAATTCTGCTGGGCAGAGAAAGGAGAAAGAGTGTCTGGGCGATGGCCGAAGTACAATTATTCTGTGCTTTTTAGACAGCTTGGTGGGGCTACAGCCAGTGAGAGGCTCCCATGGTGGGGCTACAACGGCTATCTGCTAATCCCCATAAAATAACTCCAAAAATGCAACCGACCACTCACCTTTTGTACAGCTTGGCAACCAAACCCCAATATTCCAAATCTGATCTGCTTATTGTGCACTTGATTCATTCACCTTTTCGCACCATTAAAACCCACCCTCTCACTCAACCCAAGAAACCCAACACCCAATTAATCCCAGACCAATTTCAAACCTTTCTCAAAACTTCCAAAAGCCTGCACCAAAAATGACCAGAAAGAGATCACCCATTTTTCAGAAGGTCTTAAATCTGCTGAAACTTTCCATCTTCCTAGCCAAAATGAAGAAACCCATCATTTCAAAGCTTATTTACCTCAAAAGGTTTAAGCTTGTGCAGCATTACAACTATGGGTATATTCAAGAATACCAATACTCTCCTTCAACCACTCCTCTCATTAGTTACAACAGAATGTCCTTAAAGAAGAGAAGTTCCAGAGTTCTATCTTCCATTTTTGTGAAGTGTGAGTGTTTGGGTTGGTTCAGAGATGATGAAGGAAGATATAGAGATTACTCATTGGAGGCTTTGCATTCCATCGAAGATCCAATGGCGATAGAATTGTCTGATTTGTATGATTCTGATGGGGAAGAAGATTCGGTTGATGAGAGGGCTGAGAGGTTCATTGAGAAGTTTTATGAAGAGATGAGAATGCAGAGGCAGGAATCACTGTTGCAGCTCGTGAAATGCTAGAAATTTCATTGGGAAATAATGTTTTCTGATTTCTTTATTAATTATTGTTTTTTCTCCACAGGATCTTTTAAGAATGTGGAAATTGTTCTTTCATTGGGGTCTATATGGTCAAAAAAAATTTAGTACAATTGTTACATGTGTGCAGTTGGTTTGAATACTGAGTTTGATTCATTCTTTCTGACATTTCAATTTATGGATATCAACTTAATAATTATGTAGCCTTGGTTCCCTTTTTCATGGACTAAGGATCCTGAGTTTTATTTCTAGTTTCAAAAAGTTATTTAAATTAATTAAGCAATCGAGCTGTTTGAATAATACTGATTGGACATTAGTACTATAGACATAAACAAAACATGTTTATAATGATTTCCGAATGAAGGAATTAGATTCTTTTTTCATACTTAAAAATTGACCGAATTATTTGTTTTATAGAACATCCCGATAAATTATTTATGTTAAAAAATCAAGTTAACTAAATATGTAGTCAATCATCCATTAGCTTCGAAAGGAACACGATTTTATGATGAACTGATGACCAACATCTGTTGAACTAAATCATCAAAAAAATGATCTATATATAAGGACTCAATTTTTTATAATGGGACTTGTGATGAAGTCATCAACCTAGTTGAGTTGAAAAATAGTGTCAAAATCTTCTTCAGGTTTCATTTGGTAAAGAGTAATACTACTAACATATTATCTTGCACATTGCACATCATATTTAGGTGACATTTATTAATCTGAACACATTAAAATTTATAAAACTCACTTTTACATTTTACCTTATAATAATATATCACGTAGGCATGATGTACACATAGAATTATTGTTTGGGAAATAATCTAGATGTCAAAATCTTACATAAACGACTTATTTCTTACTATAATGAAGATCGAAGACAGAATCTGAAATTTATTTTATTGAGAAAACTGCCAAAAATGTGAAATTCAGTACAAAGGGTTTCATTGAAATTACTTCGTCATTGCTATAAAGATGTTTGGATTATATTGACTTTCGGTCATAGCAATTTGTGTTTCAGATTTTTTTTTTTTTACAGCGAATCTTTAATTTTAAAAAATTCAAATACACCTAACTACTTTTTTTAAAGTAATTTAAATCAAGACTCTAATTCTTGTGTAGAGTTTATGTTATAATTTGCAGAGTATTAGCATTCGTTTATTAGGGGTCAAACGAGAAGTATAAAATTTAGGGCATGTGTTGGAGAAATTTTTTAAGGTATTTTTGAATTCTGAAATTCCGATTATGAAATTTTAAATTCTAAAAATGTCATAATTAAAATCTGTGAAGTGTGTGGTAGAATTACGTAAAATAGATTATAAATTTGTGAAATCTTTGATAGTATAATCAGATTATTAAATTGTGGGTGAGAAATTGACCATAATGTCTGTATATTATGGCTTTTTATTTGTATATTTGACAATTTCTCTTTATGTATTTTGAAATATAGTCAAATAATTTTTATATTTACAAATTAAATTAATCTTAAAGTATAATAATTACAAAAATGTATAAAATATATTTACCGTCTTCTACTACAATGCTATTACCACAACATACAAAATATATTACCACCACTTGTTGTAAATTCTTAAGAAGTTTAAGGATAGAATAGTAACAAAATTTTAGAAGTCAAAATAATAATCTCAAAAGTAGTTCTGAACCTATTTATGATATTGTGAATATAAAAGTCTGTTTTGATAATCCCATAATCAAAATCTCAGAATTAGAATCGTAAAATCAACATACCAAACACCTAAAATTCTAGAATGAAAATTTCAAAATTTTAAAAACACCTTTAGAATCACTCCCAAACACTCACTTAGATTTCAAATATGGCAATTCAGATTGTCATATCCGGAGTTTGTTAGCGGCTTTATCGGGGGTCCAAATTTTATCCTCCTCCCCTGTATTGATTATGTTTTATCTTCATTTCATATCCCCTTCTATTTACAAGAATACTGCCGATCTAAGGCGGAACGAAACTTATATCTAAAGTGCCATTAAGGTTGGCAGTTTCAATAACTCTTATTTCATTTTCTTGAAGACTTTCTCGCAAGTCTCATACCATTCAGACTCTACTCCTTTCTTCAAAAGACGAGTAAAAGGTGTCACTTTTGCAGATAGATTCGATATGAACCTTTGAATATACGACAACCTTCCCTATACACTCTTTGTTTTCTTAAGGTTCTAAGGTTGGGGCATCTCTTGAATGGCATCATTGGAGAACAATGTATTCGACAGGACATGGTGAAAACTTTCCGTTAGTTATGCCCTTTAAGTGTTGGATGCATATAGAGATCTATATCTTTCTATCAAAAGAAGGATCGATTGATAAATGGATATTATTAATTATAAAAACACTATATATATATATTTATCATATCTCATTTATCAAAAAAATATTTAAATAAATATTTTTTAATTATTCACTCCTATGTTAACCATTTTTTATTTTATTATATTTAATTTATTTCTTTCATAATTTTATCTGTTAAGAAATAAGGATAAAGTGCTTACCATTTGCAATTGGGTTAGGGGAAGTTTGATTAGTAACTACTTGTTATTAGAGCCTCCTGCGTTGGGCTGTGATTTATCTTAACGATGAAATGTCCAAAAAAAAAATTGTTAGAGAAATCAATGTTTGGATCAAACAGTGGTGTGGACTAAAAATAACTATCATTATGGTTTATAATTTTAAAATTATTATAATCTTAGTCTTTAAAAAAGTAATTCTTAAAACATGATACCATACACATTTATGATTATAATATCATTCTCACAGCATTAACTTGTGTCTTAAAGGTGAACGACTTGCGCTATAGTTGAATAACAACTTGCATGCCACCATTTGATAATTTTGTAAATTATTCACGTTTAGGGTGTAAGTCACTTTCTTATAAAATGTAAGTCAATAATGTCAAAATGATATTATGATCATAAATGTGTATAATCATTATATTTAAAAAATTACTTTTATAGAGATTATGATTGTGATAATTTCAAAACTGTGAACTATAACTGTGGTAATCATTCTTAGTCTATATTATTGTTTGATAATTTTTCCCAAAAAGAATGCTTGAGCGAGAGACAGAATGCACGTGCGTGTGAGAGAGCGCGTGAGGGGTTGTGAACGATAAACGAAGTGTAAAATGGTATTCTTGCTACTCCTCACCATGTTTTTAGAATTGTTTTATGTTCTTACGGGTAATTTCAACAGTTGAGACCATGTACCCAGAGTTTGTTTTGGTCAAAGACATGTTTTGGTAATTTTCCCATTGATATATGCATTTTGTTCGCTTGGCGGTACACAGATCTACACACTAAAACTTTCGCACCACAACATCTTTATGGTGAAAATATACATTGTACAATTATATATCAGATGCAATTTCAGGGTTAGGGTTTCTGCGGAATTTGGGTATGGAGAAAGAGAGGTTTTTACCCCCGAAAATGGCGAAAGCGCAGGAATTCCAGTTGTATAACAGCATGACGAAGCAGAAGGAGATCTTCGTGCCGAAGGAGCCAGGGAAGGTTGGCATGTATGTTTGTGGCGTTACAGCTTATGACCTCAGCCATATCGGCCACGCTCGTGCCTATGTCGCCTTCGATATCCTCTACAGGTTCACCTCTCATATACGTAGTATGAAGTATACACAGATGTTGGAGTATTAAATTTCGCCTTTTCAATCGGTTAGATAATATTTATGTTTGAAATTGTCAAGATATATACATTTTCTCACTTTGAGTAGAGAGCAGTTAGACTCTCATATTGATTGTACATCATTCACTAATTTGAACACTTATCAAAATTCAGGAGACCCGCTTTTATATTTTATCTTATAATAATAGTCACATAAACATGATATACAACTTGATGCGTTAGTAGAATTATTCTTTGTGAAATGCTTGCTATTTTGGCATTGAGAAATGTCAGAATTTTGGCCTCATTTGACCTAAATTTTTCAGTATTAATGTCATGGTCTTTTTTGCCATTTTTTCTAGAATGCTATCATATTCGAGTCAATTTTTTAGATTAATCATTTGTCTTGACGAAAGAAATCTAAAAAATATGGCCAAAAGCCTCAAAAAATTTATTAAATACGAAAGAAGTTTGAAAAATACATTTTTTGCAGTCTTTTTTTGTCTTTAGCGATGTCTTATCTAGACTTTTTTCAATTTTAGACGATAGTTAGATGAGTTTTTTATTCCTCTCGTCGAGACGAATGAACAAACACAAAAAGTTGGACGAAAAATTGTACAAAAAGTTCCACAATATCAAATTATATCTACTTTTTAACAAAAAATAATTTAGTAGTATCATCCCAATTCATGTTTAAATTTACAGTAGTTGACGGAAAGAGCAATCAAAATGAAACAAAATTATTTGTGCATTTTCTAATTTCTCATAACTATACAAAACAAAAGTAAAATTTTTCACATAATTTTTGTCTAATTTTCTGCAGTAGTCTTTTATCTTAGTTAATTTTATCGGTCTTTCTAAGCATATACCTACCTCTTTCTTCCAGTAGTATTTATTACTTCCTGACCGACTGGCAATGTAGTCCTTTGTTATCCGTTAGTTATTAACCTTCACTTGCAGTGGCTAAAATTTGAAATAGATGCCATGAGACTTGCTTGTTACGTCACTTTTAACATCAGCATACTGGTTGCCCTGACTGCATTTAGCTAGATTTTCGACATCATTATGTATTATTGAGTCATTGATTTGAGACGAGTTAGAATCTTCAGATTTCGAAGAACGTACTGTCTTCATCTCTGTGAGTTGTATGAGATGTTATGTCCAAAAATACAAGGATAGTACTTTACAATCAACTTTGAAGTGAATTTGAGTAATTTATTCATGAAAAAAAGCTAAAACAGTCCACTGGTGTGTTAGAAAGGTCGAAAAAGTATGTTCGAAAATGTGAAATTGCTTTGGAGTATGTGAAAGTTTATTGGAATGTGTGAAATTTGCATTTGGAATCTCCTTGGATCTAGAAGTTTGCACCCTGCATATGCATTTCTTCATTTGCAGCAGACCTAGCAATCATAAGCTGTAGAGGCCAATTTTGGATTTTCGTTTTCGACGCTAAAATGTTAGACAAGTTTTTTTAGTCGAGTTGAAATTTTGCAGGTACCTAAAGCACTTAGGATATGAAGTCAATTATGTACGGAACTTCACTGATGTTGATGACAAGGTGAGAAGTCATACATGGTTTTGGTTAAACAACATTCTCTGCTTTCATGATTCACACCATGGTTTTAATGAGTTCATAAATTGTGTGAAGTTGGAAAATTTTAACATCACTCTGTTTCTCTGAAGTTAGATCTTGGCCTTTTCTTCAAATTTGTTTATTTTTCAGTTTTATTTATTCTTCAGATTCCTCAAGTCAAATTTTATGGCCCCGATAGTGATAGAAATTTTTGTTACGAAGTGTGGCCTACGAAGACAAAATAAAAAAGTTTACCAGTCCTGAGCCCCTTCTTACTACAGGTCGCTTGTTATCTGTTATAAGATGGATAGCTATTACATTGATAAGGTCTGCCTGGGAAAGCTGGCAAAAACTGTGGTTGATTGCTGATTATATTTAGTTATTCACCCTAAGCCTAATGAAGCTATTTGTCTACGAACAAGCTGACGTTAAAGGATTCATGTTTTTTCACAACTCTGCTCTTTTGTTTTGCATCTATTCACACACAAAAGCGTCCCTTGTTAGGATCGAAAGCAGACAAATAGTTACACAAACAGTGGCAGTTTATTCAATTGTTTCAAATGCTTTCTTGAGTCGCGACTCAGTTATACCTTTTGGATTGTCCTTACTCTTTTTGATGAAGGTGTAGTGTCATGTGCCCATCAATAAGTGAACGCTATGTCATCCCCCTTGTGGTTATGGTATGGATGTATTCACCTCAATAGCCTATATCCCAATGGATAGAAGCCATCCCAAACCTCTCCCTATTTCCTTCAATTTGTAGTTGCTTTAAATGTTGAACTCTTTATAACTGAGTGTCCCAGTTATCATTGTTACCGTACTAGGTTTATTAGTTTTTAAATTTTTGGCTGGAAATGTCAGTTTTCAGTTTACTAACAATCAGTTGGCAAGTATAACGGATATCCACTTCTACAATGCTTCTTTGCTCCTTCTTTGGTCTTGTTTTCCAGTTCAACTGTTAATCAACTGAAGTGAGGTGATTTATGAAGATGCATCTGGATACAAACTTTTAAAGTATTTCAGTAGATTCATGCTTGTTATGCTTTTCTAAGTAGTTGAAACCTGCTCCTTTTAGGAAGTACTAAGAAAGTATCTGATATTTGCAGTGCATGTTTTGAATCTTTATGAAACTTCAATTAATTTTCATCCATTGGCTTATTTTTCAATGTGATCAATCTTAGCCCACATTCTAGGCCTAAACAGGGTATCAAATAACCTAAAAGTTTTTTTACAGCACTAACAATGGTTAATTCCAGAATTTAATGCAGCTTGAGGTTCTCTTACTAAATTGCTATCTAGGCTTGCTATGTTTGAATAATACTCGGCCTGGGTTTTTAGTGATGTTTGACTTATGCACTTTTTTGTAGTTCTTATGAGAACACCTTTAAGATAAATTTTCATCTGCTTAAATTATTTCCTAGGCTTGTATCATGTTACATTGTGACCTTTTAACATCTCAACTTTGGCAGATAATTCGTAGAGCAAACGAGCTTGAAGAGGATCCATTAGCTTTGAGTAACCGCTATTGCGAAGAATTTCTTACTGACATGGTCAATCTTCAGTGCCTTCCTCCTACATATCAGCCACGTGTTTCTGACCACATGGAGCAAATCAAGGGTATGATTGCTCAGGTGTTTCTCTTCCCTTCATGGTCTTTTTAGTTTTCAGATTTGTGAACTCTCTCTCTCTCTCTCTCTCATGCACGTGCATGTTCATTGGGGACGCCCAGTCTACACAATCACGTGTGTGCGCGCCTACTTGCATGAGGCACAACTGAGGCATTTTTTTAATATGTGGAGACGAGACTACAATTTTGCGTCAAGAAATTGCCTTCAGGATCTGAATAGCACCAGTAACCTACGCAGGGAACATTAAGTCAGTACCACTACCACCCTGTTGCTAGCTGGAAGGCACTTCAATGCTTAAACTAGAACACGTAGGATGAAAGCACAATAGTGATTGTACTTGTAATTGATTGCGAACCTGCTTGGATCTTGTAATCTTATATTTATAAGCCATCTCATACCTTTGTTAATTGAAACTGAATAACTCTGGATCCCTTTTCGATTTATTGAGGATTCTGTTCCAAATCCTTTTTTTTATCGGTAAAAGTAACAATTTATGAGGAAAGGGGAAAGGGGTAAGGGGTTCCAACCAAAGGTTAAAAAATACACTTGAGGGCAAAGCCCTGATCACTTATGGCCCTAACATGCCTAGATAAAATCATACAAGCACACACCTGGGAGTCGAAAATCCCAAATACAATAGCTGAGGGCAAAGCACAAAATAAAGTGGGCTAAGCTCATCCAAGAAAACCCTAAGCCTAAATTAACTCTTCCTTACATCGGTAAACCATCGCTGTCCACAAATCTTCTGGGAGCCAAAAAAGCCACCTCGGATGCTCACCCAAGTCGTGAGGCGAGATCCGTGCCACCCAACAGTGACTGCGGTGGGAGACCACGACGAAAGATCACCGCTATCGAAACACTAACTCGCCTTTAAGCCGTAAGCCGGTAATCCCAACATAAAACCAACCGGTAACTACGGATAGGGGATAGATCAAGAAAAAGGGGAAGAACAAGGAGGAGCAGTATAGGGGTTCGAAAAAATAGATGTGAGACGAGAGATAAGGAAACTGAGAAGCCATACCGCCGACAAGCAAGAACTGTGACCTCCGAGAAACGCCTATTCGGCCCTCATAAACGCTCAAGATAAACCTAAATGTCGAGATCCATAACCTTCATTGACTACAAGCTTCATCGCCACAAATACTTTTCCAATCAACTCATTACCAAATTTGGGTATTTCCTCAAAGTGCAAGGGTTTCCGTAACACAAATCTTGCCATATCTTTGCACTTTTCTTTTTGAGATCTTTCTATATCTAGAAAGAACGCGTCTGCTTGTCCGGATGACCAGTCGACGCTCAGCATGGTGACGGCCCATGCTGCCGACTCGGCCTATTATCCACTTCGAACTGGTCTCAAATATGTTGTTCATCCTGACTAAGCTCCATTTCGGCACGACAAGCCAATGGCCGGGAAGTGGGGTCGTTCTGGTAGTTCGGCCCACTACAATAGTCCCTCAGCTGAACGTCGGCTCACTACAATAGTCCCTCAGCTGAACGTCGGCTCGACAGATGATCGGTTCGAAAGAGACTGATTTGATAAAGTTGTTAATATCACGACCCATCCCGAAGTATAGAGGTTTTGTAATTGGCCAGTGAGTCTAACTTACTAATGTCTCTAATAAAAATGAGTTTAAGGTATTTCATTTGCCAGTCATAAATAAACCTTTAAGGTTCTCAAAGTAGCTGAAGCGTGAAACATTAATAATTAAATAATCCCAAGGACGTGCAATTACATATCAACTTAATTGAAAAATGATACAAGATACAAACTTGTTATGGCCCAATCATGGCCTAACCGATACTTAATAAAAGTACTTACAACCTTACTAAGTACACCGCAACTGCGATATATACAATAAGCCAAATGGCTACTCTTGATCTTCTTTAGGCTCTATTGCCTTTTGTCTCATCACCTAGCTAGTATGTATCAAGATATACAAACTTTACAAGTTTACCACGTCCTCTTACTGACCACCTCTAAGTGTAACCTTCGGTTTTCAACGATTAAGTTAAAACAATTTACTTTGCACAAATGAAACCTAAGGTAAAATGATCAAAACAGTCCCACCTTAAAACAACATGAATTTCCCAGATAAAAACTCAATTTTACCAAAACTCACAACATTCCAAACACAGCAAGATATTTAAACGTTAAGAATACTACTTTGTTTTATTGTTCAAATCTATCGCAGTTTGGTTGAAAATTCATTATAAACTCATTTCAAGTCCAAAAAGATTGAAAGTTGAAACCAGCACCCAAATTTGTATAACTTAGAGTATTATCCTCATTAAAAATTACAGCATCGTGAGTAAAAAGTATATTTTGCAGTAATTAAAAAAAACAGATCCTTAATTTTTGTTCCTTCTAAAAAGTATACTTTAAAAATTCACCAAAATTAGAGTTCATAACATTTTTGCATGATTCCAACGGCCAAAGTTCACTAACTTATAGATATAGCCTCAGTAAAAATTAGGGAATCAAATTCGAAGCGTAAGTTCCTCAAAAATAAAAAAAAAGGGCTGTACTCCCGAAAAACAGAGCTCTGTTTTTCGCTATCTTTAAAAAATCGTATAAAATAGCACGTTCATCCGTTCTAAACGATTTTGGTGTCAAACTTTGCGTATATAAACGCAATTTAAAAGTTCCTAAGGGTCCAAATTCAGAAACAGTGTGTAAGATGCTCGAAAATAAAGATCTTTGAAGGTCTAACAAGCTGTAAGAAGATTAAAGAGATTACCGACAAGAAAATAAGTTTTCTGGCGAGAGAACGGTGTCGGAAGGTGGTGGCTCGTGGTGGGATTGAGTTGGAAGAACACCTCCAGAGCTATCCTATTGGCTAAACAACTCACATATGGCTACATGTTAAGAGTTATCACCTAAAACTTAGAGGAAAACAATAAGGAAAACCATACCTAGACATGTTTGCCCAAGAATTCCACCGCCTTCTTCAATCCTCTCTCTCTCTCTCTCTCAGCAAAATCAAAAACCAAATGGGAGCAGTTTTTTGCAAAGTCTTATCTTGTTTAGACCCTTGGCATGAGGTATCCCAACCTAATATCTAACATAATTATCCTTCCCATTTTCTTTTTCTTTTTTTTTAATTGCTTTCTTTATGTATCCGTCTAATTATTGTTATTCTATTATTATTTTCATTCTTATGCAATTATAACCATTGTGTATATATATATATATATATATATATATCCTCGGTAATCGATATTTAAATATATAGAAATAAGTCCTAGGAACTCTTAACCTCGTCCGATCATCCCTTAGAGTAATATCGAGGTTAATTTCCAATTGTCGATTATGCATAAAATAAATTTTCAAATCATCCTTTGGTCTCCAATTAAGAATTGAACCAACTTCGATTATCCCCAAAATAATTTTGGGGTGTCTCCTTGTTCATCCAATAAATTACCGAACCACTTAAAAAAGTCCCCGTTCATAATTTTATCGAATTTCTAAATTACCCCAAAAAATTCCAATGTTCATTACTAACTTCCTTATTCCGGGTCGAGGTCTCACAGTTACCCTTTGACACACGTGCCATGTGTTATCGCGAGGTTGGTTGGTGGTAAGATCAACACTCCATTTCACATGTGTTGGTTTAGGCGCATTAATTTTCCTGCACTAAGGTCATGCCATGTGGAGCATGGTGATTGGCTGAGTGTTCTGCCCCTTTGTTTCCCACGTGCCGCTTTAACTTCTCCCATATATATGAGAGAGAGAGAGAGAGATCGTCCATTTCTAAACTTCTGTAACTCTTTCCATCTCCCCCAACTGTTCTTTGATTTTTTGATTGAGAAGTTGGCTTCTGATCTTTGTTTCAAGGTAAATCGCATATCCATGATCTCGCTTTTGTCATTGTTTCTTGCTTTTTGTTGCATTTTCCTTGGGTCACTGTTTACTCTTGAATAGTAGCCGTATACTTGTCCCATTAGACTGGTCTTCGATGACCTTGTATCATCATTAGATTTCCGATTAGATTTTCAGGCCAACGCTTTGGAGGGAGATCTTGTTTAACCAATATTTCGTAATTGAAACCACTCGTGCACTTTTGGTAGGTCTCATTCTGGTGCTCAAGATGTACTCCAATCGGTATCGGGATCAGTTCACTATTGAATTCGCAATGCGGGCCTTCAAAAATCGGTACGGCATGCCGGATGATGTGGAGCTCATACTTGAGTCGTTGGGCATAGTGCCTCAACCCCAACTAGACCAAATCCACCTCCCGATTATGGCCAATGTTGAGGGAGGAATATGGTTTCCCTCTTCACCCTTTCCTTTGTCAAGTCTTCCATAAGCTTGGCCTTACCACATCTTAGGTGACGGTAAACTTTTTTAGGATAGTTATGAGCGTAATTCGGATGGTCGAGCGGTACCATCTCAATTTTGAATTTTGTGATATGTTTGGTTGTTACTCCATTAACCGGAACAAAATTTTGGGGAGGTATCACCTGGTGAGCTGGCCAAGGTACGGCCCTTTGACAGTAGGTCTCCTAGACTCTTACAAGTACTTTGGCGATTTTCTTGAGATTATGAGGAACTTCGAGTTCGGTCTAGATGAGGATAGCTTGTACTCCGTTCCACATGCGAGAGACGTGCTAAGTTGATGCCGAATCCATACTTGTACTCATTTTTGTTTCTTACTTTTGTTTCGTCCATTCTGATTTGTTCTCACTGATTCTGCAGATCCGAACATAGTCTCAAGCCTGCTGAATTAGTCTGATTTCGCAAGATGTGCTATCAGAGTGCTCTTAGATTATCCCCTCTTGATCATGCTGCCCTTTTACCTCATTGGCGAGCCTTCACCTCAAGCTCCTCCAACCTCAACCGCTGTCCCTGTTGAAGACATCATTCCTCTTCTATGAGAGACTTTTTAAATTTTTTTTGATGCTAAGTGTTGGATTGACACTGAACTCTTATGACATATTGCTGGTCCTGGAGTTGTAATTATTTTTTTTTTGGTACTTATTTTGAACTTCCTCGAATGTGACGGTAGTGCTTTGGTCATTGTGTCGATCTTGTCTTTCTTGTATTTTATATTTTCCTCCCTTGTCACCCCACTGGGAGTTTAGGTTTGGGACATGGCTCTTTCCTAAAACTGAACTCTTTGTTCTGAATACCACCGAAAGTCATTTGACATGTACTACTGAGATGAATCTCGGCACTTCGTAATAGTTAATCTTTTCCACCGAAAGCCATTCGGCTTGTTCTACCGAAATATATTTCGGCATACCTCATGCCCTGAGTTTTCCGATCAGGGAATCCCAGTCATGATACCAACATACCCTCAGAGATGATTCACTTGGCTATGCCACCGAGATGGGAGTTCCAACAAGACTTCTTTATTGCAGAAGTTGAATGAAATTTGAATACAAGGAATTAAATCTAAATTCAAAAATACCTAGTGATAATACTTTTTGAGATTTGATGCATTCGATGGTCGTGGCACAACTTTTCCATCCATATCTTGGAGTCATAAGCCCTAATTCCAACTTGTTCTCTTAATCGGTACGGTCCTTCCCAATTTGGACCAAGTTTTTCATCTGTCATCTTTTTCTTGTTCCCGACTACTTTGCAGAGTACTAGATCATTCGACCGAACGGTCCTCTGTTGAAAGTCGAGGTTGTAGCCCATGGCCACTTCCTGCTGATAGGCTGCGAGACGAGTTTTGGCCAAATCACGCTTTTCCTCGCCCGTTCTAAATCTTTGGTATGGTGTCATAATTCTTCTCTTGGTTGAAAGTATTGGTTCGGATTGTTGGTATTCCAGCTTCTAATGGAATCATGGCCGCTATGCCGAATGCTAAAGCAAAAGGAATTTACTCAGTGGATCGGTGAGGCGTTGTTCGATATGCCCACAATACACTAGGAAGTTTTTCAGCACATTTGCCCTTTGCTGCCTTCAACCTTTTCTTGATTCCAGACACGACGGTCTTATTCGATGTTTCAGCCTGTCCATTCCTCTGAGGATAGCTGAGTGGAATTGTAGAACTTTATCCGATGCTTAATAACTCGCCCACAAATTGAGTACCGTTGTTTGACACGAATGGATAAGAAATACCGAACCGGGAGGCTATATTTCTCCAAGAAAACTGTTTCACATCTGTCTTCAATTGTAACCAATAATTCGGCCTTAGCCCATTTTGTGAAGTATTCGGTAGCAGTGATTAAAATCTTGCATCCCCCTGGAGCTGTCGGCCGAAGATATCAAACCCCCATTGTGCAAAAGGCCAATGACTAGTAAGGGGTGAAAGCTCTTTGGCGGGCTGCCGAATGAATAACACTTGTAGCCTGCGCATGGAATAAAAAAGTTAGTGTCACCCTAGCCGTTGCTAGTTGGAAGGCACTTCGATACTTAAGTTTGATCACGTAAGATGAAATCACAATAGTGATTGTACTTGTAATTGATTGCGTATTTGCTTAGGTCTTGTAATCCTATATTTGTAAGCCTGCCATCTTGTACCTTCGTTAATTGAAAACTGAACTACTCGGGATTCCTTCCCGATTTATCTAGAATTATGTTCCAAATTCTTTCCAATCAACTCATTACCAAATATGGTTATTTTCTCAAAGCCGTAAAGATTTCAATAATAGGAACCTTGCCATATCCTTACACTTTTCTTTTCGAGTTCCTTCTATATCTAGAAAGAACATGTCTACTTGTGCGGATGACTTGCTAGCGCTTGGCATGGCGATGGCCCATGTTGCCGACTCGGCCCACTATCCAATTCGGACCAGCCTCGAATAATTGTTCGTCCTGACTAAGCTCCATTCTGTCCCGACAAGCCAATGGCCGGGCAGTCGGGTAGTTTTGCCAATTCGGTCCACTACAACAACAATTTCACTTAGTTGGAATATGTACTTTTCAAATGCTTAAGGACGTATGACAAAAAATGTCCAATAATTTTGCTCCTCTGTCTGTTGATCAAACACGTGCTATTTAGGTTGCGTTTTTGCATACATTTTTGTAAGAATAACTAACAGTCATGAAAAGAGACGGAGGTTGAAAAGTCAAGTGAGCCTTTATTTCTCTATGAACATCTGCGAGAAGGGAGTTTTGAAGGGAACGCGGCCAAGTCACTATATGGAATATACCTTCTTCAGAAGTGTAAAGGTGCTGAATCGGGGACCTGTTGGCTACCTGGAGAATATGAACTCAACAGTTCCAGTTCTTTATTGAGTTACATTTTGTGTCTTTGGAGATGAAGTTTTGAGAATGCAATACTTGATACATTTGAAATTACTTCATGTGGCATAGTTCTATGATCTTCTTGATGGCTTGTGGTTGAGGATACAAGGGATGCAGATAAAACTTGATGACGTTGACAATGCTAGTTAATATCGAGTAAAAGCATGCATTGCTTCTCTTTTCTATCTGACTTTGAATGGTTGCCTGAATATTCTTCTTGCCTATCTTGTAGGTTATCAGCAATGGTTGTGCCTACGAAATTGAAGGGGATGTCTACTTTTCTGTTGATAAATTGCCAAGTTATGGTCAGTTATCTGGACGGAAGCCAGAGGACAATAGAGCTGGTGAACGGGTCGCTGTTGATTCAAGAAAGCGAAATCCTGCCGACTTTGCATTGTGGAAGGTAAGATTCCTTCACACTTGACTCATCCTTGTTAATTTTTCTGACGCTAGTGATTCAACTAGATTTCTCCTCGTGTTAGGCTGCAAAGCCTGGTGAGCCAAGTTGGGAAAGCCCTTGGGGTCTTGGAAGACCAGGATGGCACATAGAATGCAGTGCTATGAGTGCTCATTATCTGACTTATTCATTTGACATTCATGGTGGTGGAATGGATTTGATATTCCCGCATCACGAGAACGAGTTTGCCCAAAGCTGTGCTGCATGCCCAGATAGCCATGTGAAATACTGGGTGCATAACGGGTTTGTCACTGCAAATGATGAGAAAATGTCGAAATCACTGGGGAATTTTTTCACTATTCGTGAGGTAAAAGGAATATACACAACATATTTGGTACCTTTCAGCTTTATATCGTTGCAACCTCTCAAGAGTATCAATCGCAAATTCTAACACATTCTGTTTTCCCTTTTCTTTCTTAGGTTACTAAACTGTACCACCCGCTTGCCTTGAGGTATTTCCTGACGAGCACACACTATAGGTCTCCTGTCAACTACTCAATTGCACAGATAGAAATTGCATCGGAAGCTGTTTACTATGTATATCAGGTAGACACTAGAAAGTTAATTTCGTCCTAGGAAAATAACATAAATTGCTGTTTGTTTACATTGAAACTTGAAGTTTCCGTCGTCCTAAATTATAAGTTGCACCACCATGAATCTGGCATCCAGCTTTACCTGATGTTTCTAGTTTTTTGAGAAAACAAATTGGAGCAAAACAAAGTTTTGTTCCCCATCTTATAAAAACTAGTTTTGCTTTGGGTAGCCATATTCACTGGAGGGGTATTCTAGCGACAGATGTTATAGGAACTGGATTATGATATTTGGTCCAATACCTGGCTTTGACCGTACTGTGTTTTTGTCAATATGGTATTTCAAAGACAAAACTCTAATGACCACAATAGAAAACAAATGGGTAAAATTTGATGTCTTTTGCATGCACAAAATTATTACATCAGCTTAAGAAAAATGCTTTATTGGACACGACATGGTATTTGGTTTATTTGAGTATTTACTTTTTGAATATATGCTAGTTCCTTTTTGGAATGAAACTACAAACTCGGGATGTTCAAATTAATAAATTGTTGTGCTTTGATAGATGCAGTGAGCGTTCTATTGTTGTTTGTTTTCGGTTCATTTGTCTGAAGTTGCCATGAATCTCATTCGTTACCTCTCCCTGATATTCTATGTAGCAAATAATTATTTGAGTGGTTTTGATTGATAGACCTTGCAAGATTGTGAAGATGCTCTCTCACCATCCCGACAAGGAAGCCAAGTGAGAGCTGAACCAAATGCAAAAATAGCTCGCATTACACCAGCTGCCAAAGACTGCATCAATAAATTACTTGACGATTTTGAGACAAAACTGTCAGATGATTTGCACACTCCATATATACTCAACGCTGCTCTCCAAGAAGCCTTGAGGTTCATGAACAGTTCTATGAACCTTCTCAAGGTTCACCCTTTTGGACTTGGTTACAACATGCTTGAAATTTCTCTCTCGGCTTCCTCCCTCTGTTTCTGTCTCTATCAATCTCTATCCCGTGTCTGTATGTACATAGATTATCTCTAAAGATTCATTGTTTTGATATTTACCAGAAGAAGCAACCGAAACAACAACAATTATCATTGATTCAATCCCTTACAGAACTAGAGAAAGAAGTCACGAAAGTGTCAAGCACCCTTGGATTGCTGTCAGCATCAGCTTATTCCGAGGTACCCGACAATTGCTAGGATTTTTTGGCATAATATTGATTTATAATCTTCTTGCCGATGATGAAATTCATAACCAAATTGGTTTGCTTTCTTTGACAGGTTCTGCAGCAGTTGAAAGAGAAAGCATTAAAGAGATCTGGGTTAACAGAAGAAGGCATCTTACATCTGATTGAAGAAAGAGCAATGGCAAGGAAGAACAAAGATTTTAAGAGGGGCGATGAGATTAGGAGTGAACTAGCTGCTAAGGGCATTGCTTTAATGGATATGGGAAAGGAAACAATTTGGAGGCCATGCGTACCACCTGTTCAAGAAGAGCAGCCCTCTTTGCCTCATAAACAAGAAGAGCAGGTATTGCCTGTTTCTTCTTGATGATGTGTAACTTCATTTTGGCTCGTTTATTTGATTTGTTATCTGAGTCACTTGAGGAAGTACTATTGGATGGAAGATGTCACATGTACTACTGGATGGCTGTAACATTTGGATTTTCACTTTATACAACCCTTGTTGGGTGGGTTTCAAAGGAATGCTAGGGCGTTTGAACTGTACAAAATGGCTGTCTTGATTGTGGGTTATGAAACATGAAATAGCAGGAAATGCTTTTTTTGTACCTATAATTAGATAGGGGGGTTCTGATTTTCGGGATTGGGACAGTGTGCATGAGAGAGTTGCTACAACACCTGAGACGCGTATGAATGCTAGCTCGAATTGGTACTGTTTTTGTTGGAATTGCAGACTCAATTTTAGACATATACACTTGCACTATTTCCTTTTTCATTTTTAGGTTAAAACACATGCATTCACATACCCCTAGTAATTGGTTAGCACAGATTTGGTAGCCTTAGAAATGCACTTCATCTTTAAGAACTGCTGTCTGGTAGTTGCTGATGATCAATCACAACATGCTAAATGGCCGCAACTATACTGGTGGTGTTAGTAACAGCAAAATCATTTAAAGTTCATAGGCTAATCTGAGGGAAGATTGAACATATCAGAGAACTCCGCCTTGCTTAATTTCCTGCTTGGGCATTAAGATGCAGAAGCTTCTTACCAGGTAACCAAACATTTTTGTCTCTCCATTACTTTACATTGTCGATGGTAGTTAAATTCACAGTATCAAATTCTTCTATCTTGCCAAGTGATGCTACTTCAAAGAAAGACCACACGAGTGCCTGCCTTGTTAGAATAGATAGATGAATTAGTCACTGCGATTCTGTAGAAATAAATAGTAGTTTTCTAAGAACATATATAGATAATCTTTAGACTAAAAGAAGAGATTGAGTACATTGTTAACTATTTACGAACTCACCAAGGCCTTCAAAGTACACTTCAACTTTGTATAACTCCTTGCCTTAATATCTTCTCAATCAAATTTTGAGTAGTGAAAATTCTGTCCTAACTCCAAATGGGGGGACACATGCCTGGGGGATTGGACCATGGTCCCGACCTTGGTTGAAATGAACATGAACTAGTTTTCACATGGATTACACGCTTAGGGGATCCACTCAACCAAGGAGAAGGTGTAAATTTTGCCAATGCGTGTTGTTTTCGTTTTCCATTATTTTTTATTCCATAAATTTCTGATCGTGACATAGCTTAAGGTTGTGCGTGCCAATACTTAAGAAGGAAACTAATTGAAGCTTGATCACAAACAATGATCATTCTTTAGTGTACCACACTCCTCTTTATAGTAGCAGTAGCAGAATTAGGATCTATCAGTCTCTGATTGTAATACTCTTATTTCTTATACTACGTTATCCCAAACTTTGTCCCCTCTAATTCGTCGAGTGGATGCAATATTCTGGTCTTGCATATATCGAGTAATTACTAAGACTAAGCCCCTCGATGAACTTAAGCGAGAGTAAAGTATGAAAATTTCACCGTTGTTCCGCTATTCGAACTTGAGACTGTGGATCTCTCATGTAGAAGTTAAGAGGCTCAAACCAGCGAAGACAACCAACTGCTTCCTAAATGGTGAAGTTGGGTGCATATGCTTTGCAACATAGGTAATTTTGTTGTTGTTGTCGTCATAACTCAGTATGTCCGGATCAACTTACGCACACATTAACCAATCTCTAGAACACACGTAATTAAACAACATATGTACCTGGAATGCAATTGCAACTAAAGCGGATTGTATAGGTATCCCGATTGTAATCTGCATGAACTAAAAGGTTGCTATTGAATTACTACAAACACTGATATGAAGAGAGTCGACATATACAATGTACCAGGGACTATAAACGTATGTGCCAAAATTTCGGGGTAGGGGGAAGAATAAAGTTCCAAGTGTCTTCATCAGTGGGGGGCGCTTCTTTGAAAAGCTTGTTATGTGGAAATGGAGCATACAATTAGAGCCACTGTGTTGTACTTGTGGACTTTCTGACTCTTCAAATGGGTATAAAGAGAGAGAGAGAGAGAGAGAGAGAGAGAGAGAGAGAGAATCGTCCTTGTCTAAGTTAATCCTACGATATATATAAGTCCCTATACATAGTCTTGACAAATATATGTACGTCCATCCATGTATATGCATTCGGCAGGAAAATACAGGCACACCTCTCTCTCTCTCTATCTCTCATATTAGGTAGCTTAAATTGACGAATCGATGCTGGATTGTGACAACTCGGAAAAACTCCAAATACAGGCCTAGATCGTTTGAACCGACAGACTTTTTAGGTGCTAAGATTCAAAGTTGAGAGGGAAACAACCCAAATCGTATGCCAGGGCAAAATGTGACGACAGAAAGACGATTGGCGAGGATGTTATGAAATTCGTTAAACTGAAAAATTAGTTCCATCAGATTTATTGTTTAATTTCATGTCGAAATCAGTAAATAAAAGGATACATTGGAGTGTAATTCAAGTACTGATGACTTTTGGAGTTATGACGGATAAACTTTTCCTAGGCACAAAAGGCTAGGGGGGTGTTGGCCCCAAAATGTTTTACCTTTGGAATTTATATTTTTGTATTTTGAATGTTTGATGCTGAATTAGATAATGCGTTCAACAAGAAATGTATTTTGAGAAATTGACTAGAGCATGTACAATCTCAAAATCACATTCGTAGAATTTTTTAAAATTTTTTTTCCATTTTCACTTTTGTAACTCTTTCAAAATTTAGCCTGCCGATATCATCCAAACATTTTTATAAATTCTCATTTTATGACCAACAATCTAAACTTTAAACATTAATTTGCTCCCAAACACTACCTGAGTTGGCAGTGTGCCATCTACAATAAAGGGCATAAGTGTGATACATTTGAAAAGATCAAGAAGACATTGAGACAATTAGAAGATGAAGGGGTTAAGTAAAATTGAATAATAGATAGAAGAAGTTTTATGTAAATTACCTATATATAACAAGTTTAGAAATACAAATTATTTGTGCACATCCTGATACTGATGTGTCCGGAACCGTCAGACGCACGTGAAACTCGTATGATTATGAAAGACTCCACGTGCATCTGATGGTTCAGACACATCTATATCTGAATATGCATGAATAATTTGTGTTATATAGATAATGTTCACATACTTCTAAATTGGGTGAGGAAAATAGGACAAAATCAATTTTGATGTGTGCTTTGATTTATTATTTAGATTTTGATTCAGGAGCACTACCAAAATGTTTTAAAAAAGGATTGTTGATTGTTACTTATCAAATCTTACTCTAGAATTTGTAGCTATTGATTCGATGATTCCTACAGCACGTGGTCAATGAGAATTAATTATCGGGGAGAGATAGACCAGTA
Organism: Arbutus unedo; assembly: GCA_014822125.1. NCBI lineage: Eukaryota > Viridiplantae > Streptophyta > Magnoliopsida > Ericales > Ericaceae > Arbutus > Arbutus unedo. The sequence continues at coordinate 2,443 of JABCMJ010009778.1, read as the reverse complement.
AAATAGCAGTAACAACAGATACGATTATCAAATAACAAGGACAAAATGTAATATGTGTTTATGTAGCTATTGGTCAAAAAACATCTTCTGTGGCTCAAATAGTGACTATTTTTCAAGTTTAAATCCTAATGTTTATAGATACACAAACATACCCTAACTTAAAGTCCCTTTTACTATTTGTGAAAAATCAACAAATCTCTGGAAGTGGTTTTTTGGTAACATAACATATGTTAAATTGTTGTTGGATATATCCTTAATGTTTATTTATTATAAATGTTTGTGCCTCACTATGGGCAGCAAATTGGTCAATAATGAAACTTGAGTTAATTTGATACAGCCATTGGGGAGGTACCAATTATAAAAAAGGAGTTTAGTACATCATCCACTATAGCTAGTCCTTAATTGGTGGTTGCTTGGTCAATAGTGGCAGAAATTAAGTGACATTTGTGGACAATAAAAAGTTGAGTGGACAATATAACTAGTTGAACAAGGCACTTGTCTTGTTATGTATATACATCTTTTTATATTAAGTGTGCAGATCAATTTATTTGCACATCGATTAAATTTTGAATGACAAATTTCACATGTGTACAGATTAATTAATTGTTTCTAGTCAATGGTGAGATTGATTCGTCATGCTTTTATTTTAAATAAGTCTATTGACACATATATACATCAAAGTGTACATCAAATATATGTCTCATGAATTTTGATATGTGTTCAAATTAATAAATGTCACATAGGCATGATGTATAACATAATGTGTTAATGGCATTGTTCTTTTATTTTTATTGGAGTCAAATAATATTAATTTTGGTTTAAATTCTAATACAGTCTGTGTATACCATTGGAGTTAGAAAAATGAGTTATTTGTACAAAAGTGCTACACACATATCACTTTAACATATCACTTAAAATTACGTCGTTTTGTGTTGAGTAAGACTCAAATATATTTTGAGCGATGTGGGTAAAAAATAAATATGATTTTTTTAATATAAATAACATAATTTTGAATGATATGTAAAAATAATGTGCAAAAGTGATACATTTCTAACATTTTTGTATAATTTTTCTAAAATTTTGGCACTCCAAACTAAATCCTTGACTTGTACAGATCAACATGGCCCGATTTGACCTAGTTTTTTTTTACATTATTTTTTTATCGTTATTTGATATAATTTTTTAGTTTCTTGTTTTGCGTTAACTTTTTTAGATTATTTGTTCATCATGATAAATTTTTTTAGAAAAGTCAAAAGTTATGTTCAAAAACTAAAAAATATTCAAAAAAATAAAATAATTTAAAAAACTTGTGTGTTTTTGTTGAATTATCTGGACATAATTCTTAATATTTTAGATTACTGTTGTCAAGACGAATTAATGATCTTAAAAAATTAAATGCAAAACTACCAAATATGAAAATAATAATAAGAAACATTAAGGTCATGTTTGGAAACCATTTTGTTTCCTATTTTTTGTTTTTATTTTCTAAATTTTCTATTTTTAGAGAAAAAATATGTTTGTGTTGACGTTTTACTTACAAAAAATTAAAAATAATTTTTATTATTTTCAAAAAAAGTGAAAGTATAAAAAGTAATAACTCATTTATTTCAAAAATAGTTTTCATTATTTTCAAAAATTAACCACACACACGCACACACAACTAGACATATATATAATTATATATTCGCATACTATACGTTTATTTATATATACATACATATATTTATAAATGTAAATACATATATGTATAATATATATATATATATATATATATATAATATAACATATATACTTATAAATGTATATGTATACATATATGTATATGTGTAAATATATACTTTAGATATATTATAATATATACACACATATATATATATATATACACACACACACACACACATACTTTTATATATTATGTATAAGTATTAAGTCTGTATATAATACACACACATATATATATATATATATATATATATATATTATACACACACACACACTTGTATATACAAGTTTGTATATATATATATATATATATATTTTATAAATATATAAGTGTGTGTTTATATATTTTACGAGTATGTGTGTATATATATTTCAAGAATATGTATATATATATACATATTCTTGTATATATATATATAATATATATACACACTTGTATGTATGTATGTATGTGTATATGTAAATACATACATACATACATCCATACAAGTGTGTGTGTGTATAAAATAAACATATATATTCTTATACAAATATTATGTATATATATATTACGTATACATAATATATTTATACACACACATATTAGATATATATATATATTATTAGTGTATATATACATATATATATATAAGTATATAAATATATACACTTTTATATTTTTAATATATGTAAGTATATAAGTACAGTTATATATTATATATATTTCTATCTCTCTCTCTCT